>PVIH01012722.1:0-62135 GCA_004025045.1 Sigmodon hispidus | reverse complement strand
GCACTTTTTCAGGTGCCTTTCAGCCATTCGTAGTTCCTCTGCTGAGAATTCCCTTTTTAGATCTGAACCCCATTTTTTGATAGGGTTATTCAAGGTTTTGGGATCTAAATTCTTGAGCTCTTTATATATCTTAGAGATCAGTCCTCTATCACTTGTAGGGTTGGTGAAAATCTTTTCCCATTCTGTAGGCTGGCGTTTGGGACATTACTTTTAAATAGTATTGCCTAATATTTACTTAGAATACCAGAGCTTACAATATGTCTTTATGCAAGTCTCTTTAAACTTTATAACAGATCAAAAAATACCCCACAAAACATGCAAATATCATTTTCTCATCAAATAGACAAACACATTAAGAATTGCATAAAAGAACTGAACTGCCAAAGGCAATGCGTGTCATATGTGGCAGAGCTGAGACTGAAGGTCCTCAGATGCCTTTCTTATTTTACAGCCCAAGACACTGTGAAATGCAAATGAACCAAATGCTCAAAAGTCAGTGATCTTAGATTCAGAGGCAAGAAGACTAAGAGGAAATGAGGAGAGGAAGAATGTTAAGTATAGAGATTCTAGAACTTTCACTTTACTCCACTGTCTGTGGACCATTCCTGAGTCTCTGAAGCCTTCATCAGCTCTCACACTCTTCTCCTGATGATCCTTTCTTCTGTGGTTTCTACTTAAAACAATATCAGAATTAAATCCCAGGGAGATGATAGTGGTTTATGATAGAGATACGGACTCATAATAAGAGCTAGCCTTCCCTGGCCACTATTGTTTCTTTCCTTATTTAGTGAGGTGTATGACCCTAGGAAGCCTCAGGAAAGGTAGTGAGGGATGTTGCACTGTCTCCACCAACAAACATTGCTCCCATGATGAAGATGCTACCTGTGAAGACTAAGATAGGGACCATTTTAATCTCCCTGCACAAAAGGAAATGGGAGCCATAAGGGAATCCAGTCCCTCATGCAAGGCTGTATTACTGGACCTGAATAAACATACACATTCTTTCTTATGAGTTCTGAGCTTGAGTTTTTGAGCAGTAAATCAGCATCTTGGTATTCATAAACCACAATGGACTATCATGCACACTTAACTGTTGTCATTTGAAATGTGCTAACACTATGAAAGAATTTTAGGGCTTTTGCCAGCTCATTCTTTTGTCAGGTAGTCAGTATTTCAATCCTGACCATGGGGGTCCAAACAATGTTAGATCATTAAGCAATGACCACCATGGTGAAAACCTTCTTTGAGCCTATATTTACATGGACACAGATCACAACAACTTCACCCTATATTCTGAACATATGCTTATCAGAAATCTCAAAGTTTATCCTGCTATTGGTCCAGTTGAGAGGCAAACCAGGAAAGAAATCACCTTCAGAAACCTGGTGTGCATGTGCATGTAGAGGCACAAGGTTGATGCTGTGTATTGTCTTGTTCATTTTCCAGTTTATCTACTGAGACAGGTTCTCATTGAACCTGGGGCTATCCAAACCATCACGGAGGCCTCTTGTCTTTGTTTCCACATGTGCTGGCATTACAGGACTGTCATACTCACCTAGGAAGGTGCTGGGGATCCAAACTCAGGTCCCCTTTCTTGTACTGCAAGTTCTTTATCCACTGAGCCACCTCCCAGCCTCCATTCTCTTGTTGTCTTAAATCTCCACTTCATCTTAACTTCTGAACCTTAGAAATTTCTGCTTAAAATCTTATACTCTTTCACAGTTATTTATAAAGTCACTTATTGTGTGTGAAGGTGCAAGAGTATGTCATGATGCATGTGTGTATGTGTGTGCAAGTGCTTATATGTCTGTGATCAGAAATCAGTAGTTAATCATGGTACAGGATTTGTCAGTGCTTGTCTTTATTATTTTTTGAGACAGCATTTCTCACTTATACTGACTCTCACTATTCAGCTATGTTGGTTCATTAGCAATTGTCAGGAATCTGCCTTTCTCTATCTCTTCAAATCTGAAATTACAAGTGCATGCCACCGTTCCCGGTTTCTCATCTAGGGACTAGGTATCAAACTCAGGTCCTCATGCCTATGTCAACACTTTATGAAATGTTTGATATCTTCCAGCCCTGGTTTGAAAATTTTATTTGTATTAGAATTCCCATGAAGGCTTGCTAAAGTAAACTGTTGGTCCCTACCTCAATAGGTCAAGCTTCCAGGCTATGCTGCCAGGCTGTGGGCCATGCATGCTCAGAGAATCAACACATATTCCTGAGCTAACTCAAGTCCTTCTTGGAATAAGACAGGGTAGGAATTACTATATGCTTCTTTAGACATATATGAAAATAAAAAAAATTGTCATCATCTTCTAGGACAGTTGAGATTTCTGACCTTGGCCTAGAAGGTCACATTTAGCCATGTTAAATGTAATTTTATTAGATTAGCTTAGTTTCTCTAATTCATCTATTTCTTTCTTGGATCTCAATTCTTTGATTCAAAACCTTGGCCTGTCTTCTATGTCCAAAATGCTGACTAAAAAAATATATATTGGATAGTTTGTCACATCCCTCCTAATGGCATTTATAAAAAGCCAATGATAAATGTCATGCTTTAAATATGAAATAAAAATCATATCTGAAAGGTCTTCAGCTCATGGTTTCTTATGATTCTATAAAATATGGTCTAGACACCTTGAGCTCCTGAGCCATAAGTATTCAGTGAAAAGAGTGAGATCTCCTTGCTCATGGCTGGTAGTAGTCCTCTTTAGCGCTGTTGAATACCTTGGATCCAGTATCTTTTGGATACATGTCAAGATCTTTTTCAGGTCTTACCTTGCTGTAAGTGTGAATATCTGGCCCCAGCTCAGAATGTCTTTAGTTCAAGTATTATGGATAGAATTTGAAATGTGCCCCTACAGGATCATACTTTGAGTGTTTGGTTCCCAGTTAATGCTGCCAATTGGAAGGCTATGGAATTTCTAGGATATAAGGCAGAAGTAGGTAAATAGGGGTGGGCCCTCATCCTCTCTGTTCCCTAGTTTGTTACAATGTCAATGGCCTGTCTCACACTCACCAAGCTGTCCTGCCATGCCTTTATTGCCATTTTGAATTTAAACACTCTCAAAATGCAAGTCATAAGAATTTCATCTTGGTCACAGTGGTATGAGAGTAACAAATATGCCATATCATCCTTCTCCTTACCAGAAGGGTTGCAAAGCACTGCTGTAGCCAGTGGTGCCAGCTCTTCCCATGAAGAGGAATGTTCAAGAAAGAACGCATTCTTTTTAACTGACTTCTCTAAAGATGGAACCCAAGGAGAAAATCAATTGATTCATGGCCAGTCATTATGATAGGTAACATTTATGAGGCACTTACTGCATCCAAAGCTAAGTGGTTTATACATATGGTATCATTTACTTTCTACAGCACCCATAAATAATGCTAAGAGATAATGATATTATCCCAATTTTACAAAGAACAGAGTGAGGGTCTGTTGAAGTTCACAATGCCAAGATGTAAGTGATATAAATCCAGAACCTCCTTACTTACTTCCTTTGGAAGATACCACCCAGCATTCCCAGTTACAAAGACTGGACCTCTGCATTCAGCATGTGGAGCACCTGATGTTTACCAAACAGTTTACTTGGTCTTGGAAGCCTAGAGTAAACGTATTAAACAATTCTGATAGGAAGAAACTTCTAAAAGCTCACTCAGAATTATGAGGACTTTTATGCTGCATAGAAGCAGAGTACTTGCATGGCCACCAGGGACATGCCAAGATAGAATTTAGCTAGGAAGTCAAAACATTGACACTCAAAAGTTTTTATCAAAGAAGTGTTTCAGAACTTTCTGCCGTCATCAAAGATATATTTAACTTCATCACTCTAATTTTCTCCTGTCTACATGAGTGGGTGGTTTGACTTCCTTGGAGGTTAAGCCAAGGTGTTGGTGTGTATCTAATGTTGATAGTGCTTGTGCTTCAGAATGCCTGTCACATAAGTGCTCCGTAAGTGTGAGCCTCATCCACACCATCATTCTCAAAACACAAAGAGGGTACCAAATGTCAAGTTCACCCAGAAGCAGACTCCAAGTTTGAGATTTGCGTGCATTCTGAGAGTAAGTGTTCTAGGGAACAATGGTTGGATAATTTGAGAAAAGTTGGATTGGGCAGAGAAGATGATTTCTATTATACTAATACAGAGGTTTCTGAATCCATGAAATGCCTCCTTTTAGCAATTCTTAGTCAAGACAAGACCTTGTTCTGAGGAGTCAGAGCTTGAGAGTAGCAGAAAAGGAGGGAAGGAGATAGATGGATAGATAGATAGATATTGGCCAGCGGGGCTCCATAGATAGATAGATAGATAGATAGATAGATAGATAGATAGATAGATATTGGCCAAGAGGGCTCCTTTCTGTTGAAATTAATTCTTTCAAAGGGGATGGACTGGCTATGAGCTGTCAGTAGCCATTACTCCTAGTAACAGGATGAATAAAGACTGGAGTTCTATAACGTTCTGTTGACATATGGCAGAATCTACTACAAGAACAGTAGTGCAATACTTGCTTTAAGGATTTTATTTCCTCATGGTCATGGAGCAGTTGTTATTTCTACATATTTCAGGACTCCTTTGAGTGGTGGTCCCTGAAATGAAAAGACTTACATATTCTAATAACTAATTATGTAAACCCTGAAATTAGAATAAGACCGTTAAGGATATGAAGTAGAAAAAAGAAAGGAAAATGAGGAATTAAAGAGACCAAAGAACAACAACAACAACAACAAAAATACCAAACCAAACCAAAAAAACAGGGCAGAGACTGAGGACAAAGAAAATGGAAAGGTCTTAGCAGGCAACATTACCAAAATACTTGCAGGATTTGCATATTTCTTGGGGATAAAAGTTCATATTAAACCATACCTAAGTGTTTTCTAGATGTCTGTAGGAGCCTAAGGTCACAGAGTGCTGTGAACATGTGACATCAAGAAAAACACCTTCACATTCCAAGTGGATTTTGGTAACCAATGCACATCAAGGACCTCAGAATCCAGGACAGGCCCTACCAATGTGAGAAAGAGCAAGCAAGTTTGTTGTGAGGCTCTGACCAAGCAAAAACAGCAGAGAAAGTGAGCCAGTCAGTATTCTGGTCTTGTCTCGTCTTACTGATAATATGTTTATTTATGTTTATCAAAGCATTTAACTCTTATCCAGGTAGAGTCAAAGAAGCAAACGTTTAATTCATTTCATTTCTTAAGAACTGACGTTTGAGTATCTGTTTGTTACTCTCAGCTGATGGCATAAGCATGCCCAGGAAAATAGGCATTGATTGATCTCAGAAAAATCTCGCTCACATTTTTTTCTTGGCTTTTTAAGCACCAGTTTTGATATCTCAAGACTGCAAAATTACTTGCTCTTAGAAGAAAAATTATGTGCAAAGCAAGAACATCTTATATGTAAATCCTGAATAGTATCTTATCGGAGGATATCTAAAATTGTTCACATCAAGAAGTAGCCCCACATTCAATCAGAGGGTGGTAAGAGTGTGTTTTGATTGGCCCAGCCCCTTTCTTCCTACTTTTGAGGCCAGCTCCACATAACTCTGCCCACCCCCATCTACCCACAATTGTTAAGTAAACAAGCCTTCAAATCCATATTATATAGGGGGAATTCTCTGATCTATCTTATGTTTTTGCATAATCTTCCATTTTCTTATTAAGTAAATGACAGGATTGTTGCCCCACCCAGATCAATTTTTCTATAATATGAACAGTGATGATGGATGCTATTAGCAAAGAATTTAGCTATATGAGTTTTTTTGTTGCTACTGTGTCTGAAAAGGAAATATATTCAGATCAGCTGTCTAAATTAGTATTCAAGACATGCTTCAGTAGTATTTTCACCATGTAGTAAAATAGCCAGAGACATATTGAGAATGTAAATAGCCAGAGCCAGTTTTCAACAGAAACAGAAAAGCATGGCACAAAGAGGCTACCCTTGATGCCAAGACTAATGTTTTTGATTTGGGGGGACTTGGATTATTTGTCTCCTCAACCCCTGGGAGCAGCAGATGGCATTCATTCCTATGATGGCTGCTGAAAGGTTAACATCTCTATGTTCCATGCTTTGTGCTGACCAAGGACTGAGCTTCAGAAGGGTTCTTGGCAGCAGTTGATAGTACAGAATATTCATTCTCATCCAATTTATATTCAACAGACCCTCTGTGTTTTGAGGGTTGGCTAGGCAGTGATGCTACAACACAGTCAGTGACATCTGTGCTTCCCGGGAGTTCAGAGCTCAGCAAATAAATGGCTACACAGTGTGACAATTTCACAAGAAGCTGATATACAAGGGGCACAGCTAGCATGGTGAAAGTAGATATTAACCCATTAAGACTGAGTACCTCTTTAAAAAAAAAGAATGGGATGGGTATGTTCTTCGCTTTCATTTTTAACACCCCCCTGCCCTAGCTCACCTCTTCATGGAGAGGAAAAAGATGCAGATTGACCCCAGCTTGATTTCTCCATAAAGCCACAGAGGGCACAAGGAGTCCCAAAGAGAAACAGTCCACTTTTGCTGTAGTAGGGCAGTTATTTCCCAAGAGATTGCTGCTGCGCAAGAAGTATAACAGCACTTGTTCCAATGGGACAAACTGAGAGAGGTAAAGACTAATCCAGCATGCCTATATCTTCCTGGGGTGACGGGAAAAGGCTAGCCAATATGGTGGCCACTGGACACATATGTGGATGTCAAACACTTAAAATGTGGTCATTGTGACTGACTATAGTATCACTTTTAAGGCAGATGAGACCAAATACCTGATTTAGCAGGTGGAATGTTTGTTTTGGGCTAACATTTGCAGACACTGCAGTACCTAGTCTCTCACTTCATTGATTTTGGGCAAGTGGAGAAACAGGCTAGCATGGTGGTGGGAGCAGGGGGAAGGAAGCTATTCACTTCATGCTACACAGGAATCAGCGCAGCAAGAAGCTGGGGTGTAAGAACATAATGTCCAAGAGATCTACTTTTTCCATCTAGGACCCACTCATTGAAGCTTCCAGAACCTCCTAAAACAGTGCCAGCAGCTGGGGACCAAGGTTCAACACATGAGCCTATGGGCGAGATTTCATATTCAAACCCTAGCACTAAAAAACTAAATTTCAAAAGTTGTTACATTAATATTTAGGTTCCCTTAGTCTAAAGAGGAGACAGTAGCAAGATCATGATGCTCCTCCTTTCCTCATGGATGATTAGATACTCTAGAAGTCTGTCTTTTAAGAAAAAATGCTTAGCACAGGCAACATCAAAAGCTTGCAAACAATGCTTCTACTGGAGACTCAATAGGAAAACATCTGAGAGTTTCTGGCTTTCCCCTTTCCCCTTTGTTAATGGAATTATCCCTGAGCTTTGCTTGGCTCACAACCTGCGGTGTGCACTGGAAACGGGGAGGGGGAAAAACCAAGTAAATCAAACACTTTCTGCATCGACTGCTTTGGAAAGGGCAAAGATTTACCCCGGGAGGTGAAAGGTGAATGGTCAGTAAAGATAAATATAAAAGACCAGACAGCAAGAACAGAGTTTAAGATCTGGGGAAGGGCCTAGGAGATGGCTCAGCTGGTAAACTGCTTGCCACATAAGCATGAGTGCGTTAGCTCAGATCCCCAACATCCACGTGGAGAGCTGAGCACAGCCACCCACCCTTGAAATACCAGCACTGGGAGGCAGACACAAGGGGCGTAAGGCTCGCTAGCTAGCCAGTCTGGCTGAATTGGGGAGGTCTTTGTTAATAAGAGGTGCTCTTGTATCCATGAGCACTCATGAAAACACACACACAGGAAAGGAGGGTGAGGGAGAAGAGAGTGAAGACAGCAGAGATAAGAAAGCAAGAGGCATTTGGGAATGTCCACAGGAAAACAGTATTTTCAAGACCTTTCCCTGTCACACTAACGGATCCCACTTTCTTATTTCCCAGGTGATGCCGGATTGACAGAGCTTTCGTTACGTAAGAAGTTTGCCCTCCATTCGAGAGTGAGCAGCCCAGCTATGCTAAAGAAAGGAAGGAGTGTGAGTACAAAAGGAGAAAACTGCACAAGGAATAAGCCAGGCTGCTGGGTGACAGCATTGGCCTTAAAGCTTGGGGGAGGCAGGAGGTGACAATGACATTTGATAGTTATTTCCTGGTGTCCCAGAGATGCTGGCTGTTCCTCTGGTCACATCAAGAAGGCTCTCAAAACTGAAGCTGCTGTTTCAGAAAGTGCAGAGCTGCATCTTCAGCTCCGACTAAAAGGTTGAGTCAGAGTGTATGACAAAATCCCCAAATAGAACAATTTCAGTGAGTTTTGCTGGGAGGATAAAAAGAATCCAATTACAAAATCATTCAGACCAATCATAGGAACGGTGGGCTTAATAGACCTCCATTAGCTGACTGAACCAGAGGTAGCATAGATAAATGAAAAAGCAATTCTCTTTGATCCTAGGCAAGGCCTGCTTTTCTTCTCCTACCAAAGATGATGAGTAACTGTTTCGGGAAGGAAAGAGGAAGCTATGGGAAGTGTAGTGTGAGAGTCTCATGATAGTTCACACAAATCCCAGGACACAAACTACCTGCATGGGGTGGGGCACAGCCCACTGTATATCAGTGTCCTTGAAGAACAGCTGTGTCATCTGAGGGGAAAAAATAAAAGATAACTTCACCTTGAGGGGAAAAGTGGGCCCACAAATCTAGGCTGGAATGAGGATAGCCATGATGTATGGATGTTGCATTGGTTACCAACCAAGTTGTTTACCCACTGCAGGGGCTCCTGTATAGAATGGGGCCGTGAATCACAGGTGCATAAAGAGGGGCAGAATGGATGCTAGAGACAGACACACTCTGTCTTAAATCTAAGCTTCCAGTGTTATTATGTGGGTGATTATTATTTATTTATTACGTAGTGAGAAGGTTCAAGCTCAAGGTCTATACATGCTAAGCAAGCATTCCACCATTGACCTACATCCTTAGCTCAGATCCTAAACAAATTCATTCACCTCTCTGATCTCATTTCTTCCACCGATGTCATGGAGATAGCTACCGAGTGCTTTGAATAGTGTCCATGACACAAAGAAAGGATTCCATAAGGTTTTTTTTTATGGTATTCATAATGATATGACTAATATATGAATATCATAAAGGAAATGATATATGTTATTTTCAAACAATGAGAATCAGACTCCAGGAAGAGTGGACCCAAAATGGATGTATAATCTAGATGCTTTAGGGGCAATGAGGGCAAAAGAGGGTGACAAGAAGGGGGTCATGATTAAAAAGACAGACAGGAGAGTTCCATTTCTGAGCACTCATACAACACAGCATAGGAAACATGTCCAGCTGTCTGAAGATTGAAGAGTGGGGTTAGGGCTGATATATGCATAGGAAGATGGGGACAGAGTCATGGAAATATGTTTTTTTTCCAGATTCTGTTCCTGATACACAGGCATTGAGGGATACCTTAGTGAATGCTCCCGAATAACAGTTATCAGAGGCAGCCCCCTGGGTTCTCTCAACAGCCCTGGACTCCAGCACTTGGTAGAGACAGAGGTCAACAGGAAGAAAATTACAGAGCATCCTCAGAAGTCAGAGAGCCCCACAGTTCACAGCCCAGAGAAGGTAGTTATTAGAGAGCCGGGAAGTGACTTCGGGTTCCGAGGCAACGCGGCATGTTAAGAAGAAATAAAACTCTCTGAAAACATTTCCACTGGGGTTTGTTCAATTCTTACTCAAAGACCCACCAGCTGCAGGTCTTAGAAGAGATGACCTTTCTTGTTTGGGAAAAATGCGAGATAGATCCAGGTTCTTATTGATGAGGGAGAGCAGCTTAAACTACAATTTTCTTGAGCGTGTTACTAGCTAGTTACGTTATGATAGCTGTATTTATTACCGTCAGAGTCAATCATTTATTTGTGTAAACTGTGAACATTTATTGTATGACTACATTCAGTTCCATACTTGGTATATAACTGGTCATTGGTAGTGTTAGAATTTCCAAGATTACCAAAGAGATATGAAGAATTAATTTTACCTTATTTAATTACTTAGAAATAAGAATTGTAGGAGCCTACAATGGAATAAACAGAGTGGCCATTCACGTTTTTTCTCTGGGCTCCTCAGCCTTTTCTGCATGGAGAGTTCTTCCTAGCTGGGCACAGGGTAGTATATACCAGCAATCTCAATCATAAGTTATACACATACAAGTACAACCTGCTCAATTTGCATATCTTTTGTGGTTCTTGTTCATATCTACTGATCACTGCCCTCTACTAATTTTGAAGTATTTATTTTACTTCACCACTGCACATACACTCACATAAGGATACACCTAAACAAGCACACAAGCATGTCTTCATGCCAGCTCCCCCACCCACTTCTCTCTCTCATACACACACATACACACACTCCAAGTGAACTGTTACTCACACAATCCTATTATTTTAGGCCAACGTAGGAGAGAATAAGACATAATTACAGATAGTCTAGGTTCTTTATTCATTTGTTGACTGGTGCTGGGGGTTGGAGGGAGATCTAGAGACTGCTAAACAATAACCAATCACATTCTTTCCTTGCTGCTTGAAATCGGAAGAAAAACAGTTTTTGTTGTACTGGAGCTTACTAAAACTTGTACAAGGCAGCCAAGTCTAGAGGTAAACACCTCTGTCAGTCTCAAGATGGAAACTTAGAATAGGAGCTAGCTATTGGTCTCCTGCCTGGGCTACTCTTAATATTAGGATAATGTAACCTTTTGGAGAGACATGTAGTGTCCGAATGGTGGACTCCATCCAGAAAATCTTATGAGAGGCAAGGGAAGCAGCTGCATGATTAAGCTTGCATTTACACAAGGTCCTAGGTTCTAATCCTAGAACTGCATACAGGGTTTTATGGAATACTGGGGGACTTTCTAAAATATTTTTTGCATCTATTCTACACCAATAATGTCTTTGAGACACATAACATGTACTTCAGAAAATCATTAATTCAACAAATATTATATACACTAATATCACTGCCAGGAACTTTAGGTAAAGTATCTATTTGTGCATGTGTGTGTACATTACTGTGGGATGGTCTTTCTATATAATGTGAGTAGTGTTGCTACCATTTGTAATAAAGAAGATGTTTTGGCCTATGGCAAGATAGCTTACAACTCAGCAAGAGATTCAAGCAGAGAACAGGAGAAGAACAGAGTCTTGGAGACTTAATTTAGCTTTCCGAGAAATAAGATGTGACTGTACCACTAAGCCACCAGCCACATGGCAATACATAGATGAACAGAAATGGGTTAATTTAATATGCAAGAACTAGTTAGTAATAGCCTGAGCCATAGAACAAAAAGTTTATAATTAATATAAGGGTCTGTGTGTTTATTTGGGACCAAGCAGCTGCAGGACACAGGAAAACTTCTAGCTACATCACATTGTTATGTGTGGGTGTGAAAGCATGTGTAAGTGCCATGCTCTGTGTGTGTGTGTGTGTGTGTGTGTGTGTGTGTGTGTGTGTGTGTGTGTATGAGAGAGAGAGAGAGAGCATTTGCATGGATACATAGATATCCACATCAGTGCTTCTGTGTGTGGCAACAAGAAGTCAGCCTTAGGTACCAGTCCCTAGGAGTTGTTTTGTGCTCCTTTGTGGTTTTCTTATTTGAGACAGTCTCTCACTAGGACTTTGGCATCATCAAGTGTGCTACAGTGGCTGGCCATCAAGCCTTGAGGATCTAAGTATCTCCACCTCATCAGTGCTGAGATTGCAAGTGTGCACCACCACATCCACCTTTTTATGTGGGGGGTGGGAACTGAATTCAAGTCCTCAGACTTTACCAATGGAACTATTAAAAAAATTATCCTTTTATTCTCCTTACACAAAAATGTTATTCCATTGGTACTATTATACCCACTATTGCATATGAACAAACTGAGGCTTCAAAGAAGCCCACCATCATCCCATAGTTATGCAAGTTTCTAAGATGATTGGAAGCAAGACTTACATCCAGACCCACTTTACTTTAAATATAGAGTGTTTCATAACCAAAGGCATTCACACAGTGATATTCTAAGATATGAATCATTATGCTTCCCCCAATAAGGGATAATTATCTGGCATTGAGCTCTGGGACCACACTTCGAGAAGTCGAGATTAACAGGACCCAATGCTTTAGTTTGCTCCTGGGTTCTGTTGGAGAAAGTGCTATTTGGCATGCCCTGCTCCCAGACAGTGCTCTAGATGGGACTAAATGAAAAGTCAGGGGTCACAGGCAGAAGAAGATTAAAAGCAGAAGCTGACTGCAGGCTCTTATGAGGAAAATATCACATTCAGAGATGAAGCAGTGCTTTTCATGAAAGCATCGATGCTGTCTCCAGAGCCTTCAAACATAAAACTCACTCATTTCAGTGCCATGACTCCAGCCAATTTCCTGTATGAGATCACACACAGAGGAACTAATTTGAGATTACATGCCCACTGCCCTTTCCTATGAAGAGTCTCTTCTGGCTTCTAATTAAACTTTTTCTTCTACAACAAATGCCAAGATGTCAAAAGGATTCATTTTAGGAAAGAGAAGTGCTAGGAACTTGGGGGTACAATTTTTCTGTGCCTGGGTGAGCTTTGTTGTTAGTATTGGATACCATCAATCCACCCAAAGGTCATGGGATTTGGAATCCCTTGAATTATAGTGAACCAAACTCTCAAGAATGGATTGTTCATGTGTACCCAACTGTCAGAGAATCCCTACCATGTAAGGGCTGGTGTGATGATGGTCATAGAACAAGCCAATTCTATTCTCAACCCTAGGAATATAGATCAAAAGCCAACTTCTTGCTCCTTAGTGCCAATGTGGTTCAGAACCTGGAGACACCAATTCAAGGAGAGAGATTTGGGAAGGAAAATGACCTTTATTGAACACCTATTATGGGTAAGATATTTCGAGAGCTGCTGTGGTTTAAATATAAAATGTCTCCCCAAAGGCTTGTGTTTGAGCATGTAGTCCAGGCTAGCAGTGCTGTGTGGAAGGGTGATAGAACCTTCAGGAGGTGGAGTCTTGTAGGAAAAGGTGGGTGGGGCACTCGGTGTGGGCCTTGAGGTTTTGTATCATGACCTCACTTTCTGTTCATTTTGGTTTTGCTCACTGACAACGCAACAGGACCAGTTGGCCTCCTGAGCCCATCACCATCCATTCCTCACCATGAGGGAAGATATTCTCCCAAATTGTGAGCCAGAAGAAACATTTCTTTCTTAATTTGCTTGTTGTTAGGTATTTTATCATAGCAATAAGAAAATGAACTTAAAACAAGGGCATTCATGGACTCTGCCAACCTTCTCCATACTAAAATCAGGATTTTTTGAGAGTTCTGTTTGCTTAGAATCAAACAATCACAGTGAGGTAAGAACTTATCTAAGGATAATAACCCAAATTCATAAGAGTTTCTCATTATTTGCCATCTAACTTCTGAGTTTCAGTTTCTTCTCTTGGAAAATATGGTTGTTAATTCTCACTCTACCGTCCTTCCACAGTGGGAAGGATGGAATTCAAAGATGATCCCGTAAGGATTCTGCAAGTGGGGCACATGGTGGGCACATTTGCCAGTCATCATTGCCCATGCCATCATGAGATACCTTTGGTTTCTGTCTAGTGTCTCTATAATTAAGCTCGAGCCGCTGTCTATGGGAACCTACCATAAGTCAGATGTTGCCAGCTTTCATCTTCATTCTGCATGTAAAGCAAGCACTACGTTCATGCTCAGACACATATGACTAAGAAAAAGCAGAACAAAAAACTAAATCATAGCTGCCTATCACGAAAGCCTGGGCACTTTGTATGTGTAAAACTGATTCTTGCCCATCTTTATACTTGCTTTCCTACCACACAAGGTTGACCAACTATCTCCAGCTATACTTTCTAAAGGGTGAATGAATGTATTGGGAACTGCTCCCTTAAACCCAGAGCCTTATGGATGCTATGCAAGTGCTTTTTCACTGAGCTACAAGCATAGTTCAGAACAAGCTCTTTCTGGGTGGACTCATTGGCTGCTCTTCCAGCTCCTTCATCAAGCACTTTCTCTTGCTTCCAAACATTTTTTAATTCCTTAACTTTGACTCTCACAAAGTTTAGATGTACTTGCTACCAAAACATAATCACAATTATGACAGCATTAGTGACTTTAGCACGTTAAGACATTCTAAATGGCATTGTTAAGCTAATTGCAATTGACTTCATTTTTATTTTAGTGAAATTATTTCCACTTGGATGAATCCTACTCTAAATAAAACGCTATGACAAATTTCAATTTCTCAGTCTTGTTTATCCTCCATTGTAAATTTTTCTACTTACTGCTTCTGTTATTGAGGCTATGCTTTAATGGCCATTGCTATTTGCTTTTTTTAACATAATGAAAAAAAATGAGAAGGAAGAAGTGAATATATGTGATACAGAGAGAGAGGAAGGAAGGAGAAATTTAGCCCAGTGTCCCTACTGAATTGAGATCAAAAGTCTCAAAAGGACAACCTGGCTTCCTATAAACAATGAGTTAAAACAATGAGATGACAAGTGTGGCAAAAGTGCCACTGTGTTATAGCTCAAATCTTAAATGTCTCCCAGAGACTCATGTGTTTTAATATGTGGCCTCCAGCTGGTGGGGATATTTTGGGAAGTTGTGAAGCCTCTGGGGTCTTCACATGGCTGTTGGAGATAGGTCTCTGAGGGTAGGTTTTTAAGGACTATCACCTGATATCGTGTCTAAGCTCTCTGCTTCCTGGTCCATGCTATGTGAGGCAGCAACAGTTGCAAGTTCCCTTCACTGTGGACAAAGCCTCTTGAGCTGGCATGCCTTCCCTGCCATGATGGACTGCTTTCCCAAATTCTGCATCAAAATAAATCTTTCTCCCTTTAAATTCCTTTGTCAAGTGTTTGGTCACAGGGATGAGAAAAGATATGTGCCAACTTTGAGTTTCTACCTATTCAAGAATTTGGAAGGCAGGGATGTCTAAACATATGATAGCACATATGTAAACTTTAGAAGGCTGAAGCAGGAGGATTGCATGTTCCAGACCAACCTGGGATGCTTAGTGAGATCATATCCAATATAGAACAAAACAAAACAACTGAAGAATTTTCATTCTATTATTGGGTAGGCAGACGCCAGCACTGTCTCCAGCCCTCATTAGCAAGGCTCTAAGAAATGAGCTAGCAAACTTCAGTGGAGTAGAATGACCCCTGAACTAGCAGTTCTGTCAGTTCATTACCAAAGGACACTTAATTATGACTCAGCAGAGTCACCCTTTTCATGTCAAACCCTGCTACTTCCGGTCCACACAGAGTAATTCAGAGCACTGTAGCCCAGTTTCCATGCCAAAGCACCTTCTGAGCTGGGCACTTAGAGTTCTCCAAACATAATTTTCTGATTTTATGAACAGCTGTGTCATTGAACATCATGGACTCCATTTGCTTAAAATCAGAGCATGTCATTGGCCATATTTCATCCCATCAGCCTCATTAGTGACAATGCTATACTGATTTATGACATCTTGTTTTCAAGTTGTCAATGTTTGCAATGTGGCCAGTTAATTAATCAAAAAAAGCAAAGGGAAGAATTCCCCTATCTTGAGTGGTCCCAAGGTTTAATCATCATGAGTGGTCTTTACCAACGGTTCCTGTAGCTTTATCCTCAAGGTATCTTATACCTCAGAAGCACAGGGAAAATGGAGGTGAAGCAGATGGCCGTTTGTGGGCAGAGGGGATACAACTTTGAGTCTTAACAGTTCTGTCTCGAAATGGATAAAAAAAAAAAAATTCCTGGTGCTTTCACTGTGTTACCCATCACTGTGTCTGCCTCCCAACCTCCTTGTCCTTTATCATTACGATTTCCTATTCTCTGGCTCCAAAATGTAAAGAATCCAGGAGCAATATGGACTTGGACTTGGAAGTCTGAAGTCCTGGCAAGTCTTCCTTAAACCAGAATCAGTGACACGACCTTGCTGACCTATACATGCACTTGATTTCTGGCTCATAACAACTGTTTATCAAGTTGTACCATTCTTCCCCTGTCTCCTACATACCCTTATGACATATGAGAATTCTACTTATCTGCTGGCTTGCTCTTGGTGTGGCCTGCCCTCAGCCCATTTTTAGATCAGCCAATGGGGCATGACAAGCCAGAACCATTTTTCATCCAATTGGTCTCTTTCCAGCAGTTTCATATGGCCTTTTGCTGTAAATCACTCTGGGAAAATAAATGTCCCCAATCCATTAGTGACTTTCCGCCACAAACCAATTTGAGCCACAAACTAGACAAGGCTTGTTAATGGCCACTTAAATACATTCCTATCACCCAACCTGAAGACCTTCAGTCAGCTCAGACCTTACCAACTGCTTTTCAAAAGACATGATGGCAACAAGGTCACAGATCATCAGACTCTTATCAGGTAGGAGAACCATACACCCTGGTTTGTCTAGGATCCTTCTAATTTGCCCCTGCTATCCAAGTATAATTATCAATCACTTCATTTTCAAAACCGTTCTAACTTGAGTGGTAAGACTCTGTAAGGAAGTCATGTAATGGCAACCAAAAATAATAGCTTAGACAGTAACTCATTTATTAATAATTGATTGCATATAAAGATCTTGTGTGTTTTACCTCATTTCAACTTCAGTGTGATACTAATAAAGAAGGTATCACAAGGATTCCCATTTTACAAACCAGTGCTCTAATTAGGTTCAGAGTAGCTAATCAGCAATGCCAGCCAAAGAGTGAGATTGTACTTAACTAGATCCTTTCTGAGGATGTTGGCTATCTATAATTTTCTGGAGAACTGTGCTCCATTGCATGAGAACCTCTGCTCAAGAAAGTCCATACTCCTATTAGCAGCCCAGCCAGTGACCAAGAGGCTTGCCCTGTTTCTTGCCCTTAGGAGGAACTGACTCTGCAGAGGGGATCCAATGGAGACCATACTGTTGTTTATCTCTCTCTGCCCTGACCTATTTGCATTGCTTTCTTTGCCCTGAAAGGTCTTCCTCAGTAAACTGCTTGCAAAAGGTTCTCTGTACCAGTCTCTGGTTCCAAGGATCCTGATCCCTGGTATCCAACTAATAAGGAAGGAGCTGAGCTACAACTCATTTGGTCCTCTTCATACCACAAAGGCAGTAGCACTGTCTGTGTTTTGCAGATGAACCCCAGGAAGCTTGGAGAATGAGAGATAAACTCACCAAGGTCACACAGAAGGAAGAGAAGGACCTCAAGCCTGAATTCAGGTTTACCTTTCTTCATAGGACACACACACACACACACACACACACACACACACATTTGCTGCTTGGGCACTTAAATCTACTGTTATATAGCCCACTCAATGAGAAATTTGTGAAATGGGTCTCCCATCAACTGACATATTTTTTTAAAGAGGGCAGAATCATCTGTCTTTCTAACCCTATAGCAACAAGAGGTGGTTCTTTCTAAGCTGCACTTGAACACATCTTTAATTTCCAGAAATACTAACTATATTACTTTAAGAATAGCAAACAAGTATCCTCTTAGCCACCACACATAAGAACAATGGACCCATGTTTATTAAAGAAACAAAGGACACAACCATAGATATCATGGTCTACAGAGGCAAATCTGATCTCCTGCAGTATTTCTGAGGGTCACAAAATGGAATAAAAAGGAAAGTGTCAAAGCCCTGAGGACACACAAATACACATCCTACCTACTGTTTGTGTGATACTTTTGACAAATTACCCAATGTCCCCAGTACCCAATTTGTTCTGTAAGAAAAATACCAGCCCAACCAATCAGGAAATTAAAGGGTAAATGAGATGAAATATGTCTTTCTTCCTGCTTTTTTGTATCCACTTTTATATTTATAAACTTGCCAACTTGAGCCCATTTCCCAGGTCTGAGTAATACTAGTTCAGATGCACTATGCTTTGTTTCCAAGCAAAATGAACATTCTATTTGATGATAAAAAGATTTCCATTAAAAACGGAAAGCAGATAAAAGGGGGACCTTCAGCCACAAGGCCTCAGTTGATTCATAAAAACATGGAATGAGTCATGTTACTTCTCAAGGCAGAAACTTATAATCAATGGGCCTCTTTGGCTAGCCAATCCCAGCCCAGCAGAGGATGACAGGCCCAGCAGGCCATCTCTACAAGCTATCCCAATGCATCCCTGCAAGCTGACTAATTCTGCTTCTCATTTGGTAAAAGGAAAAAAAAATCAATCTGGAGCTCTTTGCCATATGATCTTCCTTGTACAGACCAGCTCTGTGTGGCTTTCTGAATAAGCAGGGATTCTGTAGTGTTGTGTGTGTGTGTACATTTGTGCAAACATACATGTGAGCATTCATGTGTGTACACATGTGTGTGGCTCCATTCAAAAGCAGGCTTGCATGTAAGTCTCTGAAAATTCCCTCCTTGTTTTCATTTTGAGATTACTTCAAATTGTCCCTGCTCCTACAGACATTTTCTTGTAGTTAGCACAAGGCTGCTGAACGCAGAAACTGGAGAATACAGACTTACTCATACTGCAGCTAAAGCTTTCTTGAAATTGTGGCTCTAACAGTTATCCTCTGCATATACCTTTGAATCCTAGACCTTAACCTTCAGTGTGAATGAAAGTTCATAAATCACACACACACACACACACACACACACACACTTGTGTTTATACAAGTTTATATAAGTGTATACATAGGTGCATGATATTTTTTTATGAGGTTGTTAAGAAAGAGGAGTTATTCATACATAGTTTCAACTATACTAGGTAGATAGTCTTCCTTCAATGTGTAAAGAAAAATGATGACCCTACAACCATCCTCCAATCTACTTCCTCTATCCATTCATCCATCACCACTTACTTAGAATAATACACTGTGCCAACTCTGCTGGATATTGGTGATTTACTGGTGAAAGGCAAAGGTAAAATCTCTGCTTGCTGGGATCAATCACCTTGTCCTCTTAAGAGTTAATGAAAAGAATCACACAGGACTCTCAGATTGGCTGGAAGCTTCTCTTATCCTGAATTCCTCCTCTCAGCAGAGAAACAGTGTTTAAAGTCAGGCAGGGCCAATTTCATATATGGAGAGCTAACCATGGATCATTGCTCACTGCTCCCACCAGCTGCCTCCTAATCTGGCAAATAAAACCCACCTGCTGCCAACCAATGTGGTGAAGGGGCCAAAGGAAGCGCTTTGCATTTTCCTTGTCCTTAGATCAAGTTGCAGATCCTGGTTTTTCTTTCCTGGTCTGTTGTAGGGAGGTTTAAGTCTGGGGCTATTTCTATGAAGCAGGGACACCAGGGATTCAAGAAACCTAGCCAACACCTATAGTAATTGTGGTTACCATAATCCAGTGTACACCTCCTGTCGAAGGCATGACGGTGGTGTAGTGACCTCGAGCAGAGAACAACTTTCACACTTACACACTATGGGGAATCCCAGCTGGTCTAGGCAGGTCTCCCCCAAAGGAATGGGAATAGAGTGTCTCTTAGAGTGTAAGCTCCTTCTGAAAGCAGCCCCGGAGTTCCTAAAGAACACGATCTGCTTTCCCCAGCTAACAGGAAAAACAGAAGACGCAGTGGAGGAGAGGGTGTATGCTGCATCCCTGGCCTCACCTTTTACCCACCTTAGAGGCTGGGGATTTATGTTCTTGCTTCTCAGCTCCTTTCCTCATGCAAGTCCGGGGAAAGGAATGAGCATGGGGTGGGAGTGGGGTAGCCAGCCCTGCACCCTGTCCTCAGCCCCATCTAGATGCATAGAGGTGAAAAAAGAGATCAAGTGTCAAGTCTCAGCCAGGTCACTTCCTGGCAGCCGGGTGATCTTGGCAAATCACTCATGCCCTCTGAGCCTCGGTTTTCTCACCTCTAAAGCTGGCACTAGACTTACGGGGTCTCAGGTAGTAGTAAATGGGATCGCATATGCAAAACTCAAAAAAAAAAAGCACCTGGAAGTGTACGGCGGTTGCTATTTTTTAAACCATATAAACGATCAATTCCCACCCTTATCTCTCCCCCCACCCCCCAATGTTGCAGCTGAGTTGTCCTACAAGAGGGGCACAATGCAATCTTCCAGACTTCAAGTCCTGGGAGCTACTATCCTTCCTGTCCTCCTACATCGGATGTGAGAAGAAGGGATACCTCTGAGCAACCTCCCCAGGCTCCACTGGCTTGGGCTGGGGGTTGGGGGGGGAGCTCTGAGAACCAAGTGTGGATGTAGAGAGGGCGCACGCTGCCTGTGGGTACGCGGTACCTGGGCACCTTCCCCAACCTAGGCTCTCCCACCCACTCCCGGAGCGCCCAGCGCGCAAAAGAGAAAAACCAGAAAGTCGTGGATACTGGACCAGGCTTTGACGCGGATCTTGAGCTCGCCGTCCTGTGGCTCCGGCATAGCCTTTCTGGAGAGCCTCAGCTTGTTGAGCCCTCCGAAGCCGGCCAGCACCACAGCACGCATCTCCTGGGCATCCCCGAGGCGGTGGGAGCCGTCGCCGCCCTCAGCAGGCTCCTTGTTGGTCTCCTTCTCGATCATCTGCTCCGTCTCCTCTGCCTTCTCTACACCTTCCTTAGCCATGGCGCGCGAGGGGCCGCGGGGCGCACAGACTGCAGCTGTGAGGGGGTCTGGGCTTCTCTTCCGCGGGTTCCTCCTGTTGAATGTGGGATGCTCTTCAGTGCAATGGCTGCAACCTCTGCGAACAGAGCTGCGGTCCACCGCCTCCGCCGTAATCCTCAGAGGAGCCGCGCCCTCCCGCCCTTCCAGTCCTCCCGCCCTCACATTTCCTCCTACTCCAAACCAAACCTCAAGTCCAGCTTTTATGCGGGTCTCAAATCAGGGCCTCGGTCTCAACCTTATAAACGGATTTTCTTCAATACTCTTGAATAAAACACACCAGGAATGGCTGCCTGGTCACCCCAACCCCTGGCGTGGGCTCAATACTTGGGTATATACGGCATAGACTCTGGCGCCTTGAAATGGACAGAGATGAATGTCTGGGCCTGGAGGATGCCTCCTCTCCAGCGGGTGGGCAGGGGTGGGCGGAATAGCCGGGAAATTGGGCTCTTTACCATCTGCTGGTTCTGAGTGGAACCGCTGGGAGGTGCGGGAAGTTAGAGCTCCATCCCAACCAGAGCTCTGAAAAGCCAGGTCCAGTCTTTTCCCTCTGGACCCCAGGTCATGCAGGATGCTCTTGCAGGATCTCTGAGGCTTCCTTTTGACAGTTCTTAGGACCTACGCTTTTTTGAGCAAAGAAGCTCCAGAAGAATTTGGTCCCATAACAGGTCTGGTTCCTGCTGGGAACCTCTTGGACACAACACACAGACACACAGACACACAGACACAGACACACACACACCTGTCTTTTGTTTTAAAAGTTTATAGAAAAATGTGTACTTTCTCCAGCAAGGTGTGATAACATGCCTGAGTCCCAGTACTCAGAAAATTGAGGTAGAAGGGAATACGTGTCTCAAAGAGTCTAAACGAGTAAGAATTAAACATTTTCTGGACATGGAGGGGCAATGCCTTTAATTCCAGCACCTGGGAGGTAGAGACAAGTGGATTTCTGTGAGTCTACATAGTGAGCAGACTGACCAGGGCTACATAGTGAGACACTGAAAGAAAAAAAAAGAAAGGAAGGAAGGAAGAAAGAGAGAAAGAAAGAAAGAGATACAATCTCATCATGTCTATCACATAATAAATCTTAACTCTTAAAAAAAAAGGTCATTTGTGCAGTATTAAAAGTTGATATAGGAGTTGCCCTTTGAAGTTTAAGGAAAGATAAAAATTTCCCATCAGGCATGTTTCAGTTCAGAAAAATCTTACCTCTAAAATCACAGGTTATATCTATTCTTCCTGAGTCCCAACAACCTTATCTATTGTACTAGTTAGGGTTACTATTGCTGTGATGAAACACCATGACCAAAGCAACTGAGGAAAAAAATATTTCAGCTTAACACTTCCAGGTAACAATCCATTTCTGAAGGAAGTCAGGGAAAGAATCTGGAAGCAGGAGCCATGGAGGACTATTGCTTACGGTCTTGCTCCTCAAGTCTTGCTCAGCCTGCTTTCTTTTAGAATCCAAGACCACCATCCCAGGGATGCTACCACCCACAATGGGCTCAAACCTTCCCCATCAATCATTAATTTAGATAATGCCTTATAGACAGATCTTATGGAGGTATTTTCTCAATTGAAGTTCTCTACTTTCAGATAACACTAGCTTATGTCAAGTTGACACAAAACTACCCTGCACATCCACAAAATGGGCACATTCCATGTGTATTCTGCATAGTGTAAAGTACTATGGTGACTTAGCTCAGAGACTGTGAGGCTCTCAGTCTCAGTAAGTGAGACTGATTGGGCAATAATCACAGGAGCATGGAAGAAGGATGGTGTGAATGTCTCTCCTCCTTCCATTTTTCCTGTGCCTCTCTGTTTTCAAACTTTGGTCTTTACCCGGAAAAGACTCATTATGTCCTGATCTTAACTCAGAAGTCTACATCTGCCGTACCCTTGACCTTGGATGTTCAGCCTGCCACCTTCATCAGTATTAATTCCTAACCCACTCTCATCCAGAACATCAATTTCTTGTGCAAAGTTCACCAACTCCCAGGCTGGGTTCTTCACTGTAAGAGTGCATGCCGGTTTGTAACTATCATATGATGTATTTAGCAATGTCTTGTTCCTTTGCCCAACTTAAACTTCAGGTGAGTAAGAGCTGTGCCACTTTTAACTAATCTTGTTTTCCTGAGAATAGCTAGTGATTGGTTCATGATCAAACATGTTTCTTGGATGAATGATTTAGCCAATGAAAGCAGATATTTCTGTGAAATCCTAGAAGATGGGTCTATTAACTCATCCTATAGAGCAATTCTTGGGAGGAGAGGACATGTAAGCCAGTTCTGCAGCCCAAGAAGATTCCAGGCCCACTGAGGCTCATACAAAATAATGGGTCAAGGTGACCTTCAGGTAATGCTAACTATTCTGTGAACTGCAGACCCCACAGAGGAGGCTGAAGGAAACATTTGAGGCTGCTCTCTGAAACATGATTTTTTTTTTAATTAAAAATCAGACAGGTGATGGATACCACTGAAAAGACAAGGAACCAGGATTCCCAGAACTGCATTTGGGTTTAATACTGTTGGCAGTAAGTAGGCTGTGAGTGAGATGACAGAGTCCCAATGGAAAAGGATGCAAATGACAGAGGTACCTCCTGGGGCAATGGCTATGTGTGGGAGGGAGGGAGAGGGCAGAGGGAGACAGAACAGAAGGTCACTTTTAGTGAATTGAGCTTCATCATAAATCCAATTAAGAACCCTGTTCACATTGTAGGATAGAGTGTTTAGGCTGGATTCAGTCCTGGCACAGGAACTGGAGTGTCCGTGGTCTATTTTGGAGGGAATCCAGGAAGCTTTGTTTATAAATTAGGAAAGTAAAGCAGTAAAATGATAGAAGCCAATCCGGGATGCCTTTAAGAGCAGATTATCACTGTGGATGAGTGGGGTTAAAACCATAAGAGATCTTTAGGATACATTGTAGATGAAATAAATCCCAGAGTAGCTTTATCCAAGAAACAGGGAAAATGTTATTTACTCATCAAACTCTGTGTATGACTGGCCAAGAGCTGCTCCTGGAAGTGTTTGCTCTATCCTGCCCTTGGAATCTAGGCTGAGAATCTCCAGGCTGAGAACTTCAGCTGTTCTCCAGGGACATGTCACGTCAGACATGGAGTACAAGTGAGCAGAGGTGGCTTTGGTGTTAATAACATTGAGATATATGGTGTCCTGTTGGATGTCTATTGTTCTAGACATTGCATAATACAATTTGATTCTCGGAATAAAGAATGAGGTAAGAATGACCATTGACACCTTGCAGAAAGGAAACTGACTCTCAAATGACTCAGTTCTTTGGGTTAAGATAGAAAACTGACTCCAGGTTCTTGCTCTTACCATCTCCACATGTGTGTTTGTTGAGCTGGGTCACATCAGTTCTGCCCCTGATTAACATTACTCAATGGAATTTTTAAATGTTTCTGCTCTTTCCATGAACTTCTAATATCTCCATTTGACCAAGACCATTCATGTTGTTTTTAAGTATTTTTTCGTTGGCACAAGGGAAATAAATCTATGCTGTAGTTCACACACTGCATATTTAGGAGATGGTGTTTGTCTTATATAGTGTGTTAAGTGGAAGATAATTATTCCCTACAAGTGAGTCTTCTGGCTGTTAAATAAAACCCCCAGCTGTAACTGTAGACAGCTGATGATCACAACAACCCAAAAGGGACACACCATACTTTGAGCTACTTGGAGAAGAGTGCTGTCCTTTGAGTCCTATATAACAATATAAGTAAGCATTTGTAATGTTGTTCCTCTCTAGTAGAATGTGGCCCAAGCTACGCTGGCATATCTCCACATAAACAGTCAGTCAGCTTTTATGTGTTGTAAGTGGGTTATTCCAGACATTCTCTTGGTGCTTCCTATGGTAATAAAGGGCAATGTCAAACACTGACATTGTACCACTGCTGGTACAATGGGGTATGGCAGCTCAGCTCTGAACTGTAAATAACTCTTGGAAATGAGCACTGTGCGTGTGTTCCTGAGTGAGTGTGCATGTGAGTGTATGCATGCCTGCATGAGTGCACATGGTAGAAGGAGATAGAAAGACAGAGAGGGGGAAGGAGGGGGATGGATTGAATTCATTTAGAGAGAAACAGGGCATCAGGTGAAGTCTAATAGTCTAGTCCAATTGATGTATATTGATTTAGGTTAGGCTGTCCAGAAGCAAACTTTTCTTAATTCAGAAAGTAAAAAGATATATGAAGTAATATTAAAACAACGTTAATGTTAATATTAGTTTATAAGCAATTTTCTAAATAATTTGAAATGGCTTAACAAGTTTCTAGAGAAACACACCACTTGTATGATGATCAGTGCATCCAGATACATTCTTTAATCAGGTTTATTCCACTACACCATCTTCAATACATTTAGAATAATTTCTTATGCATAAATCACAATAGTTACTCTTCAGAATAATCTTGTGTCTTAGAAACTATTATCCCTGTTTTACCGAGGAGAGATTTGCAAAAAAGCTGAAGAGCTTTCCCAAGACCACCTACTTGGTGTGGCAGACTTGGGCTTTGAAATTGGAGCCATGTTACTTTGAAACATAAAATCTTAACCATTATTTGACAAAGTATATGGTTTTTTATGTTGTTCCATCTATCTAACTTTTTAAAGATGTATTTGATTTATGTGCACATGAGGGTATACCTGAGTGTATATGTTCATCACCTGCACATATAGAAGCCCATGGAGGTCAGCAGAGGGCATCACATTTCCTAAATGTACAGTAATGGGAAGTTATGAGCTACTGTGTGGGTTCTGGGAATTGAACCCTGGTTCTATACAAGAGGAGTAAGCACTCTTACCCATGAAACCATTTCTTCAGCCCCTAGATATCTTTAAGGATACTGTGTAAGTATCAGAATCCAGTCTGGTTTAATCACATCCTCTTGCAAAGGATGTTGGGGATGTGACGTTCCATCAGGAAAGTGACAAAATCCCAGAAGAAAGTCGGAGTTCAGTTATTAGTGATATTGAGAGTAATAGTTGACCTTTCCTCAGATGACACTATGGGATGGTGAATAGACTATATGGGGAATAAAGGGAATTCCCAGGTTACTTTGTTGAAGTACATCACTTAAATAACTCTGGCCTCTGAGACTTGAAGCTGTTTTCCCCCAAATTCTTCCAAAAGCATGTTTTCTATATTAAAAAAGATTTAATATATCATTTACTTGTGAGCGTGTGTGCACACACATGCACATCCATGGCCATGTGCATGTAGCTGTCCACAGAGGCCAGAAGAGGATGTAAAAATCTTCTGGAGCTAAAGTTCCAGGGGCTTCTGAGCTGTCTGAGGTGGTGCTGGGAAATGAACTCTGGTCTCCTGAAAGAGCAGCATGCACTTTTAACTGCTAAGCCATCTCTCCAGCCCCAATTTTGCCCTATTTCATGTTTTTAGTTTCTATAGTATTCAATTGCAGTTTAATGATGGAAAGTAATAAGAAAACTCCTCCATTCTTTTTTTCATAATTCAGAGGTGCTAGCCTTAAGAAGAGCATTTAAGTCTATATTTGCCAGATTTATTTAAAATTTGGGAAGATTTTACCGGCTCTTTCTATCCCTTTTATTCACAAGCAGCTATTGTCTATGGAGAGATGATTTTTATCGATTGTTTTGTATCCTTTGGTAAACATGGCTGGCCAAGTGTGGAGGAGAATATACCACACAGGACCAGGTGTGGAAATTTAAATGAAGCAGTTTATGGTTTTGAAACCTCATTCATGCTGCAAGATGATTTCAGAGTGATTTCTTTTATTTCCCTTCTGCATATTTTGCAGGGTTTTCCCCTCATGCAAGGCTATGTGATTTCTTCTATGAATTATCACACAATAATGCTGTCTGTTCCTTTCAAATGCTGCGTAGAGATGTGTTTCCCCAAAGCACTCTGATATAGATCATTATGAATAATGGCAACTGAATAGGGATGTAAAATCCAGGTTTGGAAGCAAACAAAACCTTAACTCCACAGATAGAGTCCAGTCGAAACCAGATCTGAGGAGGATTCTTCCCTCCTTCCCTTCCTCCCTCCCTCCCTTCCTTCCTCTCTCTCTCTCTCTATCCCCCTCTCTCTCCCTTTTTCCCTCTCCTTCTACCCTCCCTTACATTATTACACTACATACCAGGATGAACTAGCCCTGAAGCTACCTTGGCTCTCTTATTTCCCTGACATGTCTGGTTTGAGCTGAGCCAGGGTTTCTTTCAGGTTTTTTTTTTTTTTCCAGAATGCTGTTTCTGTTATTATTTTATTGGCCAGTATCCAGTTTGCTGGCTTTTTCTCAGAGTCATGCCAGTGTGAAGCTGTAAGATCTGGATGCAGTTGAGAAGAGTGTGAGGAGGCACACTTGGCCTTTTCTTTTCTGAGGCTAAATGGCTTAATTTCCAGAAGATGGGAACATTCTTCAGGGACAGGACTCACACCCATCAACCTTTAGTAAGTAACTTCTTACATAAAGTAAGTGGGAGAGAAATTTTATTCAGTCATCTGCTGTTTATCCATCTACCAGTCCACCTATCAAGTCTCTAAATTTTTTAAATGTACACAGCACATCAGCTGTGTAACCATGGCCAAGTTCTTTAACAATTTGTAAGAAAAAAGTTAGGGGCGGCGGGGTGGGGGGGAGGATGCTTTTGTATTTTATTTTTATGTAAGCGTGTTTTGCCTGTATGTATGTATGTGTACCATGTGCATGTTTCATGCCAATAGAGGTCAGGAGATAGCATCAGATCCCCTGGAACTGGAGTTATAGATGATTGTGAACCACAATGTGGGTTCTGGGAATCCAACGTAGGTCCTGTAAGCACTCTGTAAGTGCTCCTAACAATTGAACCATATCCCTGGAACCTTCAATCTTTCTTTTTAAGAATATATTTGTGTGGGAGGGGATGAGGGTGTGTGTACATGTTGCATGAAGGTGCATATGTGTGCATGTGGAGGTCAGAGGATAGTGTGTGATATGTTTCTCACTCACTATTTTTATTTTTAGACAGAGTCACTCATTGACCTTGGACCTAGAACTTGGTCAATAAACTCTAGGTATCTGCCTATCTTCTTCCAAAGTGCTGGAGTTACAGATGCAGGTACCTCATTTATGTTGTTCTGAACTTTACCAACTGAGCCAGCGCTCCAGTGCAAGATTCTTAATCTGTATTGTTTCATTTCCTAATTGTAAAATATGAATATATCACTTATTTGATTCCAGACACTGTTCACATACCAGTGTTCCCAAATTCCAACTGTGTGAATTGTAGGCTCTGAAATGTTTAGACAGTTTGCACATAAAATGACAATCAGATAACTAATTTGCAGGCATGTAAAAAAAACTGCATGGGATATGACAAACCCCAAGTATCATTTCTCAAACACAGTAGTTGATTTAGGCATAATAACTACTTTTCTACTTGCTTCATGAACAAGGCTCATGCCTTCCTTATGGGCAATGGACATGTAAACCACAAGCTATAATGCTCCAGGGATGCAGAGCCCAGATAAACAGAGGGAAAGCTCCCAGGGCCTAGGATCAGGCTATGCATTCCTGATCTGGTTTCATTTATCTCTCCCTAGCTGTGTAACCACTGCTGCTGAAGTTCCTTATGCTTTCTTTTTTATTGTTTAATTTGCAAAATGTGTATATTGATCATGCTGTCTTCCCAGATTTGTGGGGAAATTTAAAGGAGGCAATCCAAATCGATGTCTGTGCTTGGAAAAAGCATGCCTTGCTTGAGACTCCCTTTATTATATCACTTAGTATTTTAACCACTGTTTAACTAGGAAAGGTTAGGGCTCCAAGTCAGCCTTTTGTGAAGTCCACTGAGTGGTACATTGGCCTCTTAGGATACTGATGGATGCAGGGTTAAAGGAGATTCTATAGTTAATTAACTGGGGACACAGGGATCAAGCACAGTTAGGAAGCTTTCTTTAATGCAGATTTAGAATCTAGTGCAACATGATTCTTGAACTTCCAAATAGGGCCATGGAATATGGCATCATGCAAGCATACTTGACTTCCAGGCTGACTCCAGTGAAATCACAAGGGTGGAAATCTCAGGGTGTTGTGTAGGGAAGGTTGCTGTGGGTAAATCAATCCATAATTACTTCTGAGTATTTGCTCAGCATCAGACAGCGTGGAAGGGCAACAAGAAAATGTCATGACCTTGCTCTCAAATTCCTGAGAGGCTTATTAAGAGAAAACAGATCTAAAGAGTTTTGGGAACACTTCCCTCTAAATTTGGAACCAAGATGCTTATGAGTCAAATGAAACAGCTCTTGTGTGGGGAGCAATGGGGAGTGGAAGGGACCGTGATAAACACAAGGGCATTCAGAAGTGGATACTATTAACTCAACCTTGACTTGTGTTAGCTGATTTTTTGTTGTTTGACAGATAACAAGGGGGAAAATATTTTAGAGAAAGAATTTGTTATGACTCATGGTTTCAGTGTTTCCAACCTACTGTTTGCTGCCTCCTTTGTTCCTGGGCTGCACAGACAAAATATCTTGGTGGAACAGAGCTGTGCAACATCAAGATGATTTGGAAGCAGAGGCAGGAAATGACAAGCTTCTCTTCAGTGATACATTCCTGGTATCCCACTCACTCTAGCAAAGCCCCATCTTCTAAACCTTCCACTGTCTTTCCAAATAGCACTGCCAGCTAGGAACAAAGCCTTCACCCCATGAGCCTGTGGGGACATTTCATAATCAAACTCTAATAGCCATGATTGCCAGGTAAGGAAGTGAGCTCAGAATTGCCAGATCTTTAAGACATTCACAAGAATCGAGTAGTCTGGATTTTGTATGCAAAAAATATACCAAACTTATAAAATCCTTATGAATATAACATTGGATGAGCACAGTGTATCTGTGAGCCCAAATTAGCCCACATGACTTCACTTTGCAATCTTTGATCTTTGTCAATCTTTCTAAGGTGGGATAAATTTGCTCCTTGGGTCATTTGCCAATGCCTGAGCACATTTTTGTCACAACTGGCATTATAGGCAACCAAGGGATAGAGGCTGTTAAATGCCCATGCCAGCAGAAAACAATCAGTACATGCATCATATTAAGGAGCTCACTCTAAGCCACAGGTCCTCAGATGTTGGAAATGTGAGACTGTGATTTTGTCCTTTTCCTGTGTGACTTTGAAAATGTCCTTGTTCTGTAAAAGAGGATAGATACTGGGACTAATTGATGCTCCAGGGATTTTCCAGCCTAGGGCCTGAGGTCCTATCAGTCCTCAAACTGGCAGTGACCTGGCACAAAGGCTCTCTGCAGAACTGCCACTGATGGGAAATGATCGCTAAGGATGACACAACACAGGCTCGAGTGTTCCCAACCTGGAATACTGTCTGTCCTTTGGATGAGTTCCGAAATCCCTTTTACTTCTATCTCACTCAAGATGCTTGAAAATGTGAAGCTGATGATGCAAGGCTCCTAAATCATCCTGTACAATTTTGTTTTTAGAGAGTGTTCATATTTTCAGAGAGTAAAAAAATTCAAGGGACATACTCTACTTGAATATGCTACTGCTCTTCTGAATAGAAATAGCCTTTCAGATACAAACTTGGAGTCTCGTCATTGTGTGTGCATGTGTATTTCCTTGGCCTTCAGGAACAAAGTTATTATTTTATTTTCAGGATTTAATTCAGTTGTGCCCACAGGGGTAGTGAAGCAGGTTGTTAGATAAGGTACATGGAGGAAGGGTGATACCTAGGCCAGGAGCAGCACTAATGGACAAAGGCATGTGATGCAGTTAACAGGCTCCCATGCTTACACATAGCTCACTGATGAGCATGCTCATCTTCAGAGCCTGAGTGACTCTGGCTGTTGTCTTAGTTTAGGTTTATAGAATAACATAAGCTGAGTGGGCTTATTTTATAAATAAGAAAGATCATGATTCCACAGGCTGGAAGATGAAAGTGGCAGCAGATTGAATGCTTTTTGAAGGCCCTTCTGATTCATAGTAGGGGACTTCTAGCTTCATCATTCTGTGGTAGGATAGAGGGTTTGGTCTATTGTGTGTACCACTTATAAGATACCGAACTAGAACTAATTTCATTTGTGTTGCTGTAATAAAACATTCTGACCAGAACTAATCCAGGGGAAAGACAAGGTTTATTTGGCTTACAATTTCAGGTCACAGTCCATCTCAGAGGAGAGATCAAGGCATGAACTCCACTAGTTACATCATATCCACAGTAAAGATTGAATAAGATGGATACATGCTTGCTTTCACGATGTTTCTGCTCACCTGGCTCTCTTTCCTACTATATAATTCAGGGGCCAGTGCCTGATGAAATGTGGATGCTGATATTCAAGGTAAATCTTTCCATATTTCCAAATAATGATCAAAGAAATCCATCAAAGACATGCCCACCGGATCAACCCCATCTAAACGATTCCTCAACTGAGAATCTTCTCAGGTCATTCTAGGTTGTGACAAGTTGTCAGTGAAAAGCTAACTATCATAGATAGTAATTCCACCCGTGAGGATCCTTTAGTCACCTCACCAAAAACCCACCTCCCAATACAGTCACTTCAGGGATGAGCTTTTCATCCTCTTAATATTCAATCTTTTGTATTTTGCTTGTTGGAACCATAGTCCTTGCTTCCATATGCAATAAGAGTTTTCCAACTGAGATGTTTTTATTGGGAGGTAGGACTTTCTGAGGTACTGGAGAAGAGAAGGGCTGCTCGTTGGGGATTTCTGGTTACTGACCCCATCAGGTTTCCAAGAATAAGTGTGGCTTAGTAATGCCAAGTTTCCTTTAGAGTCCTAGGAGCTGTCTGTCTATAGCATTTGATTTACCAACAGTGTGCAGATCGCTATGTCCAGCTCTCCTGGAATGGTAGTGCAAACCTGAGGATTCAAGAGTTATGACCCTGCTCTGGATAAAAAATTTCATTTGCTCCTGTGTCCCTGATAGAGGCTCTGTGACCCAGAGTCAGTGCATCAAACATTCTATACCTTCCCTCTTTGAGAAGCTTCCTGAACCTTTCATTTGTCAGGTTAGGAAATCAGTCTACCAGTAGGATGTAGATATGTGAGCAAATACAGGTAGTCTGTGGCAGTTTCATAGCAGTCTTGGTGAGCTGCTAAGAACCCAGTTTAGTTGATTCTGTTGGCCTTGTAGAATGTAGAGGTGACGGGTAATGTTGACTGGTGGGCAGCTGTCTCAGTTTAGGTTTCCCTTAAAGCAGACACTGAAACTAACACTGGAGGTCAAGTGGACTGAGAGTGGATCCCAGGATGCCTTGGGCACAGAATGGGAAAGTCAGATGAAATGAAAGAGAACAGGGAGCATGCATATTTTCAAACAAGTGTGTGGCTGCTTCTCGACTCTACTAGAGATCACCAGAAGGTAGTGTAGATCATGCTTTTGAACTGTCCAAAAGGATCATTAATAAAAGAGGGACATTTATGATTTCCTTCACAGTGGTTCTCAACCTTCCTAATGTTGCAATCTTTCAACCCAGTTTATCTTGTAGTGATCCCCAATCATACAATTATTTTCCTTGCTACTTCAAACTAATTTTGTGACACTTATGAGTCAGAATGTAAGTATCTGATACACAACCCCTACGAATGGGTGAACCTCAAGGGGTCATGACCCACAGGTTGAGAACTGTGACTCTTCCAGCCGTTCAGCATTGCATTCTAAAGGGAAAGGGTATTTTTTTCAGAACTGTAGTCTTGCAATCCTTGTAGAGCAAGCAGATCTCCATCACCAGAGTCCTCAGGCAGACAGTAACAGGTGTTCAAAGCCAGCAGCTCCAGGAGTGCAGTGATTGCAGAGGAATACAGGCTGGCATGGAACAACGCTTGCTGGAGTGTGTTGATTTAATCTGTTATTATCACAGTAGCACTTGTACAGATGCAAGCCAACTGTAATATTCTTATGCTTATAGTGCTTAACAGATTGTGCTAAGACGCAAAACATGCTTGAATATTACATTTTCAAAGCAATAAAAACACAGCACAAGTCAAAATAACGATACCTTGATGTGATGCATAGCAGACTTTGGTCAAACAAGATGAAGATTTACAGTGCAAATATGCTGGCTACCAAGAGAACAATTATTCTGAAATCCATGTGGTTAGATCTTGGGAAAGCTACACCTCTTTGCTGTGAAAAAGAACTATTCCATAGCTATGAAGTTTTCAAGTTTTTACTGAACCCAAGAGTACCATTTTTTAACTTTTTTTTTAATTCTCTCATTCAATATATCCCAACCACAGTCACTCTTCTTAGGCTCCCTTTCATCCACTGCTTCTCTGTTTCCCTTTAGAAAAGAGCAGGCCTCCCAGGAATATCAACCAAACATGGTATAACAAGATGCAGTAAGACTAGGCACAAACCATCATATCAAGGCTGCATGCAGCAACCCAGTAGGAAGAAAGGTCCTGAGAGCAGGCAAAAGAGTCAGAAACATCCCTATTCCCACTATTAGGAGTCCCACAAAACTCCAGGCTAAACAACCACAGCATATATACACAGGACCTAGCACAGATACATGTAAGCTCTTTGATTGCCACTTCAGTCTTTGTGAGCTTCTATGAGCCCAGCTTAGCTGATTCTGTGGACCTTGTTTCCTGGAATTCTGGACACTCTTGGCTCCTACAATCCTTCCTCCTTCTCTTCAGAGGGATTTCCAGAGCTCTGCCTAATGTTTGAGTGTGGGTCTCTGCATCTACTTCCAACAGCTGCTGGAAGAAGCCTCTCTGATGACAATGGGGCTAGTCTCTTATCTGTGAGTATAATGGAATAGCTTAACTTTTCATTTTAATGAGGCTTTCAATTAAAATTGGCTGACCTAACAATACATTAAGGAAAAGGATCTATGAAAAAGATAAGAACCAGTGAAATGACTCAGCAGGTCAAGACTAGGCCTGATATCTTCAGTTCAATCCCCAAGACCAGCAAGGGGAGAAGCAACACCCTCCAGTTGCCTGACTTCCACACCTGGGTAGTGGCATGTCCACATGCAAACATACACATACAAAATAAAATTTAAAATGCAGGGGAGATAAGGACCTAGTTTCCTTCTTCTACATGTAACTGTCTGGTTTGGGCAGGAGTATTTGTTGAAGATGCTGGTTTTTCTTCAATATGTATTGAAGAAATTGTATTGACAAGGATGCCAGATGTGGTTGTAGTATGAGTGTAGGTTTATATAGAGAAAAATCAAAAAGAGAGATAAATATGGTGTCACATGTCTGTAGTCTTAATACATTTGTGGTGGAGATAGAAGCATTTGAAATTTGAGGCCAGTCTGGGCTACCAAACAAGACCCTACCTTAAAGAATGAATTTATTCTATTGAAACAAATGGTATCAGGAAGTCCACAGAATCCTGGGGAATCACTGGCACTCTGCAGAAAAATGTGAAGAAATGACACAGGGGTTTTAAGCTAAAAGGACCAGGTGTTTACTGTGATTCACAAATTGTTTAGTTCCTTAAAGCTTCACATGGTGCTGGGCTCATGAGCCCCAGTGTGCTAACATCTTGAGGTCTTGGGGCTCCTTAAGGGCAAAAATACTGAACAACAGCTAGTTGGTGAGGTACAGCCTCATCAAGAATCAATAGTGGTGTCTTAGGAACTAGTTCTTACAAGAGATGGCTGTTAGCCACCTGTTTCTCCAGCATCTCTTTTTTTACTTCTATTGTGATGGGACGCAGTCAAGGGGATCCTCAGTAAAGGAGGGCTGAGGAAGCTACTCAATCTTGGAATTTTGAGCTAGCATTCTATGGACTAAATTATTTTATAAACACTCAGACTCTTTTCTTTATTGTTATTGTTACAACAATACAAACCAGACTGATAGTAGTAGTTATGTAAACACGAAGGCCTACAGAGGAAAGAATGCTTGGGAGATATCAAGACTGTATTGGCTTTCTACAGTCCTTGCTCTATAAATAAAGCTGACACACGTTAGCGCAGATTGGGCAGCTGTTTTCATTGACTTTGGTTAACACAGAGGCACTTCTTGTAAGAGGACATCAAGGTCTGCTTAACCGAAAAGAACTCATGCCTGGCCCTGCAAACTTAGCTAAACACCTATGAGTGAGGTAATGGACCCTAGAGGAAAATCCCCTGCCACCACTTTGCTCTACCAGTATAGTTTCCAACTGTGTTCCAAATACCCATTTTTATGTTCACAGATAAGTGGAGCTCTCACCCCTCAGCAAGGATGCTTCTTTTTGTAGCAGACAGATCATTACAGAAAGCCACAACTTGTCAAAATGCAGAAAACATACACGTGCCTACCCCCAACTGATAAATCTATAATCCTAAGGCTCAGGGCACTTCATAGAAGAAGGGGCAGAAAGATTGTTAGAGGTAGAAGTTCAGGGCAGCTTCTGTATCTTCTATATATGACAAAGATGCTGCATCCATGACATCAACCATGTGGTTGTCGAAGCAAGACCATTGACATCAGTAGACATTCCAATATAAGTAGCAGATGTCTCACAGCTCCCTCCCCTAGATGAAGAGCTACAAGCAATTAATGACTGCTAGTTAAGAGAGATTTAGTCTTCTTCATGCTTCTTGATAGGTTACTCAATCCCAAGCGATTATCCCTAAACACATACATAAATGAGCAACTCTAAATGGTTGCAGTAAGTTGTCTTTTTAATATCTATCTATCTATCTATCTATCTATCTATCTATCTATCTATCATCTATCTTTATCATCTACCTGTCTATCTTTTATCTATCATCTATATGTAATAATAATCACTGAAGAAGATGAGGTCATAAGTTTGTGAGAGTTGGGGAGACACAGAAGGAGATAAAGGAGGAGCAAAAATGATATAAATTCAGTAATTATGTGTGAAATTCTTAAAAATAAGAATGAATAAAACATTATAACGTCAAAAAAGAAGAGAGGGGCATGAGATTTTATTATTTTCATAGAAAATCACAAGGTCCCAGGTAAATTTATTAGTCCAACCTTTCTCTAATTGTGGAAGTATTCCCTCAAGAATGCTATTAGAAACAGATGGGTTGTAAAGTCTGTTTGAGATTCTTTTCCATTTGCATTTTGGACCTCTGAGTCTTGACGGATTTCATAGTGAGGCATATGCTTGGAACTGTAAGTCTTTTTCAGTCATACATGCTCAAATGAGTCCATCCCTGTTTGAGTCTGGTATCTGCTGCTGTGATAAACACCATGACCAGAAGCCACTTGGGGAAGCAAAGATTTTATTTAGCTTTATAGCTTATAAAGCATCATTGAAGGAAGGAAGCCAAGGTTCAAGTTTAGAATAGAAATCATGGAGAAATGCTGCTGTGTACTGGCTTGTTTCCTCTGCCTTGCTAGGCTACATATTTTTAGATAGCCCTGGCCAGCAGGTAGGGATGGGAACTATCTGCAGTAAGCTGGACCTTCCTAAATAAATTAGCAATCAAGAAATGCATAACAAACATGGCCACAGGACAACCTGATGTCGGCACATCTCCAGTTGAGGCTTCCTTTTCCCAGGTGTGTCAAGCTGATAACCAAGACTGAACACAATCCGAATACCTGTCAAAGGCCCAGGACAAACATCCAAACAGGGCAGCTACTTAAGACTGCCCTGTGCATGAGGCATCAGAAGAGAGTATGCTCCAACACATGAAAATTTAAATGCTAACATTTTCTAATTTTTGCTGTTAAGCTTGAAGATCTCTGAGTGTATGTTGGAGGGGGAGGTATTTGGTATGGTTATGTGTGTTGATTAGGAACCCACAAAATAGTAACATATTTTTGGAGGTGTCAAATGTTAGAAACATTTTGGAAAAGGAATTTGGACAAATGAAACCAAATCCTGAAAAAAAACTGAATTTTGTCACAGTAATGAGAAAGCTATTTATTCTGAGGAGATAATTAGAGGTGTGCTCACACCTTTCAGCTCCAAGTACCCTCTTTGTAGTATTAATTAAAATATGCCCAAACCACAGACTAGGAATAGGAGATTTGGCTTTGATTTTGTGTGTGTCCATACATTTTAAAACCACAGGACCTTCAAAAACATTATCAGTGGAAGAAGACACACACACACACACACACACACACACACACACACACACACCTTTAATAATAAGTTTCTCTCTGTAATAGGCCAGGCATGCAGATACGCTGAGCATGTAGACGATTTGAAAAAAAAAATCAAGATATTTTACTACTTATATTTGCAGCAAATTTTTTTTTTGCAATTCTAGTTTATTATCTACATACTTTTTTTGGTGATTTTTTTTCATTTTTCTACAATTTAAATATATTTTCAAATAATCATATTTTAAGAAACTCTCTGCATTGTTTTTCTGTTTCCAGCTAGGTTAATAAAAGAAATAGGTGTTATTTAAAAATTAATACTTATTGGTACATGTGTGTATGGTGTGTATATGTGTGGGTATATGGATGACATGGTGTGTGTCTGGAGATCAGAGGGCACCTTGCAGGAACTGAACTTAGTCATCAGGCTTGGAAGCAAGAGCCTTCACCTGCTGGGCCATCTTGCTGGCCCCCAAGTGATTTTTAGTAAATAAGCAAATAGTTACAACATGTGAAGTGTTTTTATATGCAGTGTTTCCCAGCTGACACTGTCCTGTCCTATATAGTATATAATGCTTCATATTGATATGGTTTCTGTTTGTAAGAGGCTGAGCAGATGAAACCTTGCATGCTTCTAGATAGTAGAGAACTGGAGTTCAACCCAGCTCAGCCTGATTCAAAGGTCGTCTGGTTCTCACACCAGCTGATACTTAGGTCCCAGGGGAGATTCAGGAGGTCTCTCCTACCCTGGTTTCGCTGACCACAGTTCCCTCCTCCAATTGGCTTTCAGAAGCCAACAGCTTTCCCCGCCCCCCGACAGGGCAGAGGCATAAGGGCTTAGTCAGCCTGACTTGAAGTACTAACAACCCATTGACACATGGGCTGAGATTATTTCTGCCTCGCCCCTCTTCCTTGAATAATGCTATTATAAAAGTAGTATGACATTAGTATATTAGCAATAGGATACAAGGTGGAGAAAAAGCCAAACTCTCTCAAATAGCATGATGTAGAGAAGAGGCTTAACCCAGGCAGGGTAGAAGTCAGGACCCAAGGGACTGATGTCTCTGTTCTAGTGGGCTCATGCCACCTAGATGAAATAAATGGACAAGTGAGTGAAAACTGACTCTCCCTTTTCTTTTAGGTCACAGAGATCAAAGGGTTAAAGATACCAAGAACTAAAGAGGGAGGGAATAGAGAGAATTTGTAAAGGAGAAAGTATTATTATTATTTTTTTTTTTTCATAATAGCTAGTGATAAGTCATGGCCTTAAAGATTCAGATGGAAAGTTTGCCATAGAATTGCTGCCCAACTGCAGAAAGGGGAGTGTGATGGCTAGCTTTGTTAATTTGACTCCTCCTAGAATCTCCTGGGAGGGAATTCCTGCCTAGGAGCATATCTGTGGAGGATTGTATTATGTATGTATGTATGTATGTATTATGTATTAATTAAGCAAATTGATGTGGGAAGATCCAGCCTACTGTGGGCAGCATCATTCCCTGGGCAGGAGGTCCTGAACTGTGTAAGAATAGAGAAACTGAGCTGAGTGAAATCAAGGAAGTGAGCATGCATGTTTGCATTTCCCTCTGCTCTTGACTTTGGGTTGATGTACTATGACCAGCTGTTTGACCTTCTGCCTTGCCTTCCCACAACAATGGGCTGAAAACTGGAACTGCAAGCTGAAATAAGCTCCCTTCTCCTTCACAGTGCCTTTAGTCAGGATAATTTTCATCACAGCAATAGAAATAAAACTAGAATAAGGGACTATTAACCCTAAGCATAGCACAAGTTGCAAGATACATTTTGACTCAAAATATGAAGTAGTTTAATACATGTCAAATCATCTCACCTTGACCCTGTATGAGGAAAGCAATATTAAGCTGACAATTATACCACTCTTCTCTCCTTGTCTCTGACAATTTCAATGTTATTTTTAATATGTGGAGCACTAATGGGCCCCCCCAAAATAAAACTATACAATGGGTACACTAGATGAGTGCTTTCCCTTCTCGGCATCTTCCACCTTCTTCTTCCCACTCACACTTCGTGAATACCCAGCTTTATTGCTTGCTGTCTTTCCTTTGTGTTTCTTTCTGAGACGATTAGCACATGTATAGACATGTTTTCTTTATTCTCCTCTTCTACCATAAGAGGTAGCATTCTGTGCCCACCTTTTTTTTTGTGCTTTGCTTTTCCATACAACAATATCTGCTGGAAAGTGTTCCATAATCACTGCACAGAGATTCTTTTTATTTCTTTTGTAGCTGCCTAGTAACCCAAATGTTCACATGCCAAAGTTTATTCTGACTTAGTCATTAACTCTTGACAACTAATGCAATTATCATATTAAGGTAGAATAAATCACACCAGTGGACTATGAATTCATGATCACTGGCCTGGATACTCCCATTGTGATAAAATGCTCCCAGGGGAAGGAAGGGTTCTTAGGTAGGGGAGTAGACACAATCAGCACAGGGTAGGAGCATTGACAAAGGCTCACAGGTTCTATGAATGACTGGAGCCCTCACTCAGTTCTTTGTGTTCTGGGGACTGATGGACTTCAGAAGGAAATGGAGGAGGGGGGAAGCTCTTAGTAAAGCTGAGCCCTATGCTCCACGATTCTCAGCCTTGGAAAATTCCTTGTGTGTGAACCAAGTATTTAAACATCAGGAAAACTCCTCCTTCAAGGGCTTATCAAAAACCAGGAGAATCCCAGATGATGAGTTTGAACTTTGGCAGGGGGGGGGGGAGTCTCTGAGCCTTCTCTGAGTCTCTGAGAAGTAGGATGGAGGTTCACTATTAAATTTAATGTCATTCTGATGGTGTGGGAAATCAACACAGGCTTTTTTATTTTTTGTAAAATGTGTGTGTGTGTGTGTGTGTGTGTGTGTGTGTGTGTGTGTGTGTCACATAAGTGCAGGTGCCTAGTGAGGCCAGAAGAGAATGTTCTATCCCCTGGAGCTAGAGTTACAGAAGGTAGTAAGCTCTCTGACATGGGTGCTAGGTTCTGAATTTAGGTCCTGGACAAGAGCATCAAACTCTAACTGCTGAGCTGTACTCCATCTCCATCCTCCCCCGCTTATTTTTTTTACACAGTCATCCCTCAGTATCTGTGTAAAATTGATTCTAAAATGTCCCTGGGCTACTGAAATTACTAGATGGTCGAGGGCTGGAGAGATGGCTCAGTGGTTAAGAGCACCGTCTGCTCTTCCAGAGGACCCGGGTTCGATTCCCAGCACCCACATGGCAGCTAACAACTGTCTGTAGTTCCAGTTCCAGGCAAACACCAAGGCAAATAAATAAATAAATAAGTAAATAAAGTTTTTTTTTTTTTTTAAAAAAAAGAAATTACTAGATGGTCAAGCTCCTGATATAAAATGCTATAGTGTTTGTATATAACCTGGGCACATCTTCCAATAAGCTCCAGATTGTCTCTAGATGGCATCTAATACTTAATGCAGTATAAATGCTGTACAAGACTGAACTGTTCAGGGAACAGTGACAACAGGTGAATCTGCATGCATCAAATGTGGATATCATTCTTTTAAAAGGATTTTTTTTTCTTTGTGGTTGGTTGAACTCACAGATGCTGCCCCTGTAGATGGTATGGTGGGTGGATTGTATTTTTTGCTGTCTCTGCTTTGTGGATGGTTGGAAGGTTAGATGTGCAGAGAAATGAAAGTGACATTACTTGTCCCCATGTGTTAGAGTTACAGTCATCTCTCCTTACATGCTATTGCATTTAGATTTTACAAAACTCCTGTCAGGAAGATTTTATTTCAACTTGATAAGTTTTAGGTCCAGAGAGACTGACTCCCTTGCCTAAGGTCACAAAGCGGCTTCATGACAAAACTGGAATATATACCTGGCTCCCAAAAATGCCTCCTCTAGATTTCTAAAGGGTAGCACTTTTCAGAAATAATGAGACCTACAGTAAGTTCTTCAAATAGTTAAAATGTCTACCTTTGGTATGTTTTGCCCCTTTTATTCCAATTCAGGAAGTACAGAGAATTCAAAGTATAATCTGCCTATGAGTCTGTGAATACCAGGAATGTCTTTGAACAAGCAGATGAAGCTGTTATGGGTATTTGTTTGGCATGTGTTCTACTTTTCTTTTTGCCACTGTGATGAAAACACTCAGTATAAGCAACTCAGGGAGGAAAGGGTTTATTTGGCTTACAGGTCCAGGTCATAGTTCATCAGTGAGGGAAATCAGAGCAGGAACACAAGCAGGGATGTGGAGCAGAAGTTATGGAAAACTTGCATGTGGTTAATTAGCATTCTTATACAGCCCAAGACCTCCTGCCAAGTCACAGTGCAATCCATAGGAGGCTGGGCCCTTTGTATCAACAATTAAGACAATCCCCCACAGACCAACAAGAAAAAGACAATTAATTGCTCCATTGAGACTCTTTTCTAGGTGACTCTAGGCTATGACAGGTTGACAGTTAATGCTAAGTAGGACAGCATGGATTATGATTCACACAATTCAATTTTACATTTTGGATAGGAGGGGAAATTTATTTCAAATACATAGAAAGGGGATGAAAAGTCAAGAAGAGCAGTAAAGCGAATTAATTAGATTGGTGATCAAAGGGTCTTTTTATTACTGACTTTGGCTAACAAAGAAGACACACACACACACACACACACACACACACACAAACACAACAATCTAACCCTCTCACAGTGTGTTTGGAAGGAAGCCAGTGCACAAGCCCTAGCCCTTTTTTTTTTTAATCTTGCTTTGTTTCTAAAATATCCTCCTATTTCTCCTTTTTCTTGGCCATTTTGTGTGTTATTAAAAGAAATGACACCAATAGGCTTATATATTTGAATGCTTAGTCATTAAAGGTGGCACTACTTGACAGAGGTTAGGAGGTGTGGCCTTGTTGGGGTGAGTGTGATGGAGGAAGTGTATCACGGGGAATGGACTTTGGGATTTCAAATGCCCAAGCCAGGCCCAACGTCTTTTCTGCTGTGGATCTGGATGTAGAACTCTCAGCTCCTTCTCCAGCAGCATGTCTGCCTGCACACTGCCATGCTTCCTGCCATAACAATACTGGACTAAACCTGAAACTGTAAGTCAGGCAGATTTAAATGTTTCCTTTATAAGAGTTGCTATGGTCTTGGTGTCCATTCACAACAATAGAAGATTGATGAAAACTTCTTCATATAGTTTGTTCCTCCTATAGGTAAAAAAATGAACTGAGTCAAAAGTAGAAGTGGCATGTTGCAAAGAGGAAATGAAGAGCTTGCAGGAGACTTTCTCCATCCATATACCAAGTGACCTTTCAGACAGTACAATTAGATGCTATGGTTTAGATATCATTGGCCCTCTCAGTTTGGTCCCCAGCTTGGTGTAGTGAGAAGAGATATGGAACCATTGAGAAGAGGTATAAAGTAGAACATCTTTAGGGCAGCAGGAGGTGTTTCCTTCCATGGTCCAAAAGGACTAAGCTATTTCTCATGGGTTCATGATTAGTTCTCTCCATTAGTTCTATCTTATAAAAGATGGAGCTAGCCCAACCCAGTCTCTCTGGCTTCCTGCTTAGAGATGTGGCTTGTCCCACACTGTCTTTGTCTGCCATAAGCTGAGACAAGGGGAGCCTGCTTCTTCTGGTTAGACTTTCATCATCAAAAACAAGCATCACTGGTTTTTCTTCCCAAGTAGCAGATATGAATTTCTGCTAGGTGGCAGAAAACCACAGACAGCAATAGAGACAGATGAAGGCCTGGAGTCTATAGGAAGATAAATTTGCAAATTGCTTGGAGTTATATACTACTATAAGGCAGATACAGGATTTAGCTCAGTCCACTCTCATTTTAAACCACAACACTAGGACTGACTTTTTCCTTCCTGGTTCCCTCATGAAATTTTGGGAAATGCAAATGCAATAAATAGATGCATGTAGTTTTTTTGGTAATAAGACAATACTCACGAGATGTAAAATTCTCTTCCAGCAGTTGCAAGACTGTGTCATAAGAAGAAGGGGCACCTGGGCTGTGCAGATATAGGATCGGGTCCTGTCTTGATGAGGATTACTGACAATTCAATCATGGACCTTTGTGCTTTCTAAAAAATAATACATTAAGCTACTATATTTAGTCTTCATTTCTGAGGTTAGAAATAGATGTTTTGAGTTTTGCATCCAAGGTAAGTCTCTATATCTCATGGTCCTAATCCACTTCTGACATCATTTACCTTGAAATAGATTTCCAAAAGTATGGGACACATACATTTTAAAATGTTCATGATGCTTTAGACAGTAATTTGTCCTGACATTAGGTGATGCTTTGTCATCGAGACACTTTAATTTGTCCTCTGTCCCTTCTGACAAGAGAAGGCTAAGATGTCTGTTGGGAGCCAAAGTCAACTTAGTCATATTTTATAAGTTAGCTCCTATAGCTAGCCAGCAGTCTTTACCCCAGATAGTCATTTGCCAGAAGGCTACATCCCCATTGGTTTTAGCTAAACCATGACTCCTGTTAGTCTGGTTTGATTCTCTCAACTCAGCAGGTGACATCCTCCAGACCCTCAACCAATAACAGATAGATTTCCATACTAATTCTACCCTGTCTGTTACTCTCCCTCAAAAGCTTGCCACTTTCTTTTGTATTTCCCACTCCCTCTCCTCACAGCTACCTGCATGACAGAGATCTGTATAAATATTGGCCGTAACAATAAAGCAAAAGGAGGACTTGAACAGAGAGATTTGTCTTGTCCTTTCGTTCTTTTGTGTTCCTGCCTTCCATTTGTTTCATTCCTAGATTTAGATCCACATTGAAGACCCTGCTGGCCGGCCGGGGAAGGTGTCAAGCTGGCAGCTCCGAACATGGAGAGATGGGGCTTCAGTCCCGGCTCTGCAGCAGGTTTTTGGAGGGCATCTCCTATTTGCCCTCCAGGTAATACTCATTTCTTCTCCTCATCCTGGTCAGTGTCCCCAGGAGGCCAGTTTCGAGGGAAATCATTGGAATGGACCAGTAGGCACACTTATCTGCTGATTTCAGTATTGTCCAAATAATTAGAAATACCAACAGATAGTTGTAAGATCCAAGGAAGAGAGAGTTCAAGATGCTTGTTACCATTTCACAGCCTGTCCAGTTAGGTTCTAACTGGCTCCTAAGGAAGGCTATAATATCCAGAAGGCAGCTCTTCTCTCCTTGTGTCTCAGCTTCTCTATTCTATTCTCTTCACACCCGGGTAGGTGTTGTCAGAAACACATTGAACAACCAGTTAACTTCAAATTTCAAATAAATTACTAGTCATTTTTATATAACTAGAATATGCATTTAGTATATGGAATGTAATTACAAGTAAAATTATTTTTTTCTGAACTTCAAATTTTACTAGACATCTGATATTTTCATCTGCTGAATCTGTCAAGACTAGCCTTGGAGATAATTGCACTCACTATTGCCAGTTCCTTGTTAGGTAGCCTTGATAATGGTTTCTTTATTGAATTTTAGTTGACCTCCCCAGTTGAGAATGCTGTCTGGTTTTTGATTAATGGAACTCATACTAGTGGGCAGCAATAATTGTTAGGTTTTTATGGTACTGTTTCATTTTTCATTTTGTCTTCTTTGGGCAGCAAGTGCCACTGGTTTTCTATTGTAGTGAAATATAATTTCATTTAAGAATAAATGCATTTGTAGGGCTGGGGATGTAGCCCAACTGGTAAAGTACTTATACAGCTTGCACAAGCACTGGATTTTGCCTTTACTACTGCATAACTGTAGTTAGTGATGTACACCTGAAATCTCAAAACTCTGAAGGTAGAGGCAGGTGAGTCAGTAGCTCAAGATTATTCTTACGTATATAATGAATTTGAGGCTAGCCTGGAATACATGAGATTGTCTCAAAGTAAGTAAAATAAGTAGCTTTGTTTAAAAAAATAATAGTAGAGGTGGGGCACATCTATGGTAAAGTTCACAGATACAAACAGAGAATAGGTCCTGGTATTTGGCTAACTTCAGATCAAATCCAAAGTCCACCACATAAAACAATCACAAATACTAAAAATAGAAGTCTTTAGAAGCATGAGGGTCTTAGCTTTTAGCAGTATCATATTTGTATAAGTACACAGATAGACAGAGAGACAGACAGACAGACAGACACATACACACACACACACACACACACACACACACACACACACACCTCTTCTCACTCCAGAGGACAAATGCTAGAACTAAGGTCACAATGTGAGAGCTTAGCCCTGAGCCCAGTGCTTCTTGCCTATAGAGGAATTGCCATGCCAGCTCTGGTCCTACTCTTCCCTGAAGGCTGGCTGGTGAGAGTAGTCTGGGCCCATAATTATGGTATTTAAACTTGGCAAAGTTGTTACTTCAAAGGAAGATACTGAAGACAAAAGCTTTTTTTTGGAAAGGTATACTCACATATTGAGTGATGTGGGCTATGGATATATGCAGCTTCCGTTGGTTAATAAAGAAGCTATTTTTGCTACAATTGATGATAAAAGTATACATTGGTGCAGCCACTATGGAGACCAGGATGGCAGTTCCTAAGAGATCTAAAAGCAAAACTGCCATATGATGCCACTCTTAGGAAAATACCTGTTTCTTCTCTCAGCACCCCACAGAGATACTTGCATATTTATGTTTATTGTAGTGATAGACATAATAACCATGGTAAGTACTGAGCCTAGATGCCCATCAACAGATGAAAAGATAAAGAAAATTATATACACACAATGGGGTTTAATTCATCCAGTAAGAACTAAGAAATCGTGTCACTTGAAGGAAAATGTATGGAACTGGAGATCACAATGTTAAATGAAACAAACTTATTTCAGAAGTTCAATGATTGAATGCTTTCTGTCAAGCAAAGGGACCAACAAGGCATGGAGGAAGGGAAGGAAGGGTAAATGTGAGTGAAGTAAAATGCTAGACATGTACAAAAATGTCAGAATGAGACCCACGGCTTTGTAAAGCAACTTTTTAAAATTAATTATACAACCTTCTTGAATTTAGGGGGCTTAAAGAATGAAAAGAGAGAACTTGTTTTATGAGTGATTAAGATGATGGATGGATGGATAGAGAATAAATGAATTAAGGAAAGTGTGGAGTGAGTCTCAATCTGGATACAGTGTGTACTGTCTTTTCGTCCTAATCTTTCCCCACTAGATGTAAAATGACTTGAGGTCCACTTTCGGATCTTGAGATCATCTTGGGAGATACAGCTTGTCCTGAGCCCCTCAGACGTCTACAACTAATTTCTGGTGCATGTGCGCACGCGCGTGTGTGTGTGTGTGTGTGTGTGTGTGTGTGTGTGCGCGTGCGTGCATGCGTGTGGTGGCATGTGTGGAAGTCATGAGTCAACTTTGTTGTTTTCTACCTTTACAGAGGCCCCAGGGGCTGGGCTAAAACCACTTTTATCCACAGAACCCTATTGTCAAACTGTCTAAAGCATACCATGAAGCCCACAGACAGTAATTAGGAATTAGCAAAAAGAAAGATGGTTCTCCTTGCCCAGTAAAGGGTAGGGGCACACATTACTTAGATCATCATCCTGCAACAGAAAATCCTAGGAGCCTTCCTTCAACCTTACAACAATCCTAAGAAAGGGAAGCTGTGCCTGGAATACTATTAGCTCTGCAGTCCAGTGAGCCTATCCTACGGATTTAGGAAGAAGATCCTTCAGAAAGATGATACTAGAATTCTGAAACTTGCCCAAAATAAATAATGCCAGGATTTTCAAGATGCTGTGGCTTAAAGAGGTTGAAGATGATCCCAGAATCACACTGCAGCTATACACTGGAGCCAGGACTGAGATGTGGTCCTGCAACCTTGGAATCTAATCTCTTAACATCAGGCCCCTCCTTGGCATAGTGCTTAAGAAATTTCCTCAGAGGAAGAGATGTGGAATATGTTTCAGGTTTATGTTTCCTCCCCTAACATCTGTGTATCTTATGGAAGTTTGTGTATTTCAAATCTTGGAACTTACATTTTTACTGAGTTAAAGTATCAGAGAAGTGCTATGCAATGAAAAGGGAGGAGGCAAGAGGGAACAGAAAATCGATCCAGGTTGGTAAGATATGAGCTTATAGAGAAGATCACCTTGGAGGATGCATTACAGGAAATTAACTGTGTGCGTAAAAGCTGAAGATGAGGACAGTGCAGGACACACACAAAAAATAATCTAGATCTTCTGGTATCTCCAATACCCTAACAATCTGCCTGCTGTGTTCATCTTGGCCAATTCATATTTGCATCCTTCATTCTGTTCTCATCTGTTGCATAAATCTTCTGCTCTCTGGTCCTTAGGTCTCCATAAGCAAAGGGTTTTCTGGGAAATCTAATTGCCTGGACAGACTTGAACGTTGCTAACCAAGAACACTTTCCATCAAGCCTCCCTGATTTTCTTGCTAGGGAGGTTGTTGGAATGGGCTTCTAGAGCTTGGCACTGACAGCCCAAGTGTCCTTGGTAGGAACAAACTCCTCCTTAAAGATGCCTGTCAGCTGGATGACCAGATAGTCACATTGGTTTTGTTGGGAAGAATCAAGTTATTTGTTTTTGTTGTTTTGTTTTCTAACATTTTGGCACAATGTCCTATTGTGTTTGGTCTTTTTTCTTTGTTTCAACACAAAAATCATGATTTTCATGTGTGTTTTCCTGAACGAAAAGACACAGCTGAGGGTGTTGCATTTTTCCAGCCTCATTGCAAACTGAACTTTTAGAGAAGAGTAAACAGCTAAGTAAAGGATTGGCATTTCTGCAGCTTACCTTTGCCTTCCACACTTTTAACCCTTAATCGAACTATCAAGAGAGATGGATGTTAGTAGCTGTCATTAATTTCCATAGAAAGTTGAGTAAAAAGGTTAAATTTTTATTTCCAACTTAGAGATGAGAATTGAGGAAGTGTGTAACATCCATGCCTGATTTGGCATGGGTGTCATTGTGTCATACTGCCTCCCAGGCACTCAATGTGGCCATCATTTGAATATGGTAAAATGTGACATTTTGTTTGGCACAAAGGTAGCCATGTAATGTTAGCTACCATGGGGCTGGAGAGATGCCTCTGCCATTAAGAGCATATATTGTGGGGACTGGAGAGATGACTCAGCAGTTAAGAGCACTGGCTGCTCTTCCAGAGGACCCAGGTTTAATTCCCAGTGTGGGTACATGGCAGCTCACAACTGTCTGTAGTTCCAATTCCAGGGGATCTCACACCAATGCACATAAAATTAAACTAAGTAATTTATTTTTTAAATAAATTATTTTTAAAAGAGCACATATTGGTCTTCCAGAAGACCTGATTTTGATTCTCAGCACCCACATAGGGTATCTCAGAGCCACCTGTAAATCCAGTTTAATAAGATCCAGTGCTGTCCTCCAGCCTCAGTGAACATACACATGTATGTACTCACATGTACATTAACATGTACAGAATTAAAATAAGATAATTACCAAAAATAAATATTGTACTAATGGCATGTAAAATTTTACTTCATAATGAAGTCACTTTTAAATATGTAGATTAAAAAGTTTTTGATGTTTTTCTGTCAGCTTAATGGTTGTCTTTGAATCTACTGATATTTTAATTATCTTCTGTGGCTCCAGAACAGCATAGTCAGTGTCCATGAAGAACTTTCCAGTCCCCTGGTAACAGCTCTGCCTTGGTGGTGATGTGTAGGTTTAAACTAAGTCTCTATTGTTCCATTTATCAGCAAAGACTTGGAAGTCAGATGTGGGAGTGAAAACCTGCTAGATCAGAGAATTTGAGAAGCAACCAGCTGACTTTTCTTTTTGGACAAAGACCCAGCAAGAGACAAGTCTCTTTATTCATCCCAAATCCAAAATGAAGCTACAAACCCCAGTCCCTACACCTTCCTTCCTGTGCATCTTCTCTATCCAAATTGCTGGTTTCTTTGTGGTTAATTCTGGTCAGCTAGCTGCTGGATTCAAGGAAAACTTTATTTAACAGTCTTGGAGTGTCACTGTGTGATCAAATATTACACAATAGGCATCAGCAATTGAAAAAAAATCCCTGGCACAGTTGCTGTCATCCTTTTTAGCTATCCTGAGGCATCTCCCCTACCAGCAGAAGCCCTGTGACTTGGGATCCAGGATAACATAAGGCAAAGAGGGTGAATTTTGCCACGCTAGAATTTGTCTTGCTTTGGGCATGCCACTTAATCCTCAGTTGCTTCAATAAATTGATAGAGGCATCCATACTGTCTTCAGTTCTTCAGTTAGATCAATTTAGTGGATGGTGACCAACATGTTAGAAACAGCCACAGACATGTATAACAAAATGCAGCATAAGGGAGTAGAGCAGTAAATGTCGCAAGGAAATATTGGTAGAGTGTAGCATTATAAAATGCCTATACATGTATGTAGGTACATCTTGCATTATAATATACAATGAAGTTCTTTTTTAAAATATCTCACCTTTTATTCATTAATTTTGTGATTTAGGGGTCAAACCCAGGGTCTCATGTGTGCCGGATAAACAAGTTCTACTGAGCCAAAAGTCTAACTCATATATTTTACACTGAACATTTCTAGACGACATTATCTGACAGAGAACAACCACTTGGGATATGAACGGCACCACCTCATGCACTTGGGTCCAGAAATAAAAGTAGCCTGGCACTGATGTGCTGTGGATGAACCTCCCACCATGCCTTCCCTCCTAGAAAGGGCTCGCCCTTCTGAAACCGGGGACAAGGTAAATCCATCCTCCTCAAAGACGTTTGTGCAAGGTTTTTTGTTTTATTTGTTACAGAGATGGATAAGAATACTAATACCAATGCTAGAGTAAAGACTAAAGGTGATTTAGGTAAAGGGAATGCTGGGTGCATAGTTAGTGACAGAACTGTCCTTGTCAGCATTATCCTCTTCTTCACTGTTGTTTCTATCTCTTGACAAGGCAGGAGAATCCAAGGCTCTCTGTCTACATTAACCAATGGTTGTCTGATATCAGACAACAGAAGGGTTGAACAGGCTAATGCTTCTGAGTCCTGCTAACCCTTCAAACTCTCCAGAGATGTCTACCACAAATTTTCCAGTTTGGGGACTATTGAGCAGAGAATAGACCCAATTTGTCTTGAAGGAGTTACGGTACCTTTAGGCATGCTGGGAAGGCATTCTCCCCTTCTATTCTTTTCCCCCTTCTCTACTTAAAAAGCATAGAAATAGCAACTGGCATTCTGGTTACCTCTGAATAGCTCAGACCAGAGTGGCATCTGCTTGGAAACAGCACATCTTTTCCCAGCAGTTCAGGGATGGTTACTGCAGGAGATACTGGGCAGGTACCTATGCAAACTTGCACTGAGGTGCAAGCTTAGTTGTGCTGGGCTTTCTAAGAATACCCCCCTGCTGTCACTGGAATGGCTGTTCATCCATATGTCTCTGGCTTTGTCAATCTCGGACTTTACTCCTTAGTGGTTGTTCATGAGCTGCAGGATGAACCCCCAGCATCTTCAGGGAGGTGCTGAAAGCCTTTCCTAGTGGGACTCAGTGTGTTTGGTTTCCCTGCCTTCACACCTACATTCTATTTCCCCAGTTTCTTCTGCTCCCTAAGTGGGCTTTATACAAGTTATACAAGTCCTATACCCGTTGGTGCTGTTTTGAACTGCTGTTCCCACTTATTGGACCATCCCTCCATAATGAGGTCATTTGCTGGATTTCTAATCTTTTTTTTTTTTTTTTAAGAACTCAGCTCTCCTTCTTTGTGAAGCCTTTGAGGTTAATTACTTCTGTCAATAGGAAATTAACCTGAAGGGTATGTTCATTAATATTGGATTATGATAGATTATAGTGAAGTTATTTACTTTCTTTTTCTATGAGGTCATCTACAGATGGGACTATATTAATTGTGGCACCTACCAAATACACACAATTTCATCCAGCCATCAGTAAAGACCAACTAAGTGCCAAACTAGAGACCTAAGCTGTGCAATGCTCTATGTCCTAATAGCTATGTCCTAACCAATGGAACCTACAGAGCACACTTTAAGAAGAATTTGGCAGATAGGTTTAAAATCTACACATAGGGCTGTAGCCCAGAATGTGCAATATCAAGCATATGCACTTAGAATAGAAACAAGGAGGTATGAGGCCTGAAGTAAGATGCTGTGTTGGTAGCTTTGTAGATACAAGGAGAAGACACCAGCCAAGGAACATGGTTCTAGAAGCTTCACTGAGGAGAATCTTGTAACCAGGAAAAAAAAAAAGGATTTAGGAAGTCCAAGAAACAGAAAAAGAGATAAAATGGAAAGAAAGCACCCAGGTCCAGAATTAGGTAGAAGTGTTATGGCATTACTTATTTTAAAATGGAGTATTCTTTTTATTTCTATTATTCTTAGGTTTGGTCTTTTTATGGTGCCCTAGATTTCCTGGACATTTTGCGTTATGACTTTTTTGGATTTAGTGTTTTCTTTGACTGGCATATCTATTTCCACTATGGAATCTTTCACACCAGAGATTCTCTGTTCTATTTCTTGCATTCTGTTGGTTATGCTTGCATCTGTAGTTCCTGTTCTTTTCTTTAGATTTTCCATTTCCAGCATCCCCTCAATTTGTGTCTTCTTTATTGCTTCATTTCAAATTTTACCTGTTTCCTTTACCTGTTTGTTAGTTTTGGGTTTTTTGCCATTGTTTGTTTTCCTGGCTTTGTTTATTTCTTTAAGGGATTTGTTGATCTCTTCCAATTGTTTGTTTGCCTTTTCATCTATTTTTAAGGGACTTTTTTATTTCCTCTTTTAAGGCTTTTGTTATCTTCATAAAGTTATTTTTAAGGTCATTTCCTTCTGTTTCTTCTACATTGATATATTCAGGTCTTGTTGTTGTAAAACAACCAGATTCTGGTGGTGCCATTATGTTGTAATATGTATTCTTGCACTGGTGTCTGTTATGCCCAAAGCTCAACCCACAGAGAGAACACCAAAGCCAGGGATGTCTGGAATATAATAGCAAGGTTTATTGGCAGCACAATACAAGCCAGGCAGGAAGCATACTTCAAGCTTCTGTGATAACAGAGCAAGGAGTAGCTGGTGTCTTTGGTTACAAGGGGTCTTTTATAGGCAGAAGCTACAACAAAGTTGATTGCTTGGAGACAGGGTGCTGATGTGCTACTGATTGGCTTGTGCTTAGGGTCGTTCTACCCCAGAATATCTTTGCACCCCACCTGGATGGACCCCACCTGGGCCCTACCTGGGGTGGCTGTTTTTTTCCCAGAACTGAACAAGCAAGAATCTATTCATCTCCTAGAACTGGGCAGATGTCTTGGCTAATCTCCCAGAGCTGGGCAAGTAGGAATCTATTCCTCTCTCAGACTGTGGAGGCCCCCTGCTAGGTCTATTCTTTTAGGACATGTTCTTTTCCCAGGACTGATCAGGCATGACTATTCTCCAAGAACTGGGCAGCCCCCCCCCCCGCCAGAAATGTGAAACTAAACTTTATTTTACCTTTTTATAAAATAGCTATTAGAATGCAAAATGGGCTTTCTTGAGCTGTTTTCTCTCTTCAGTGTCTGCCCATTACTTCTTCAAATCAATGCAGGATTTGTCTGTATCTCAGGGAGCTGATTTTGGTGCATTCTGCTCTGGCTGTGTCTGTGCCTCAGGAAGCCTCTCTTGGTCCAGTCTGGGCTCTTGGTCCACTTGGACAGAGTGTATTTAGTGTTACAGTGAGCTGTTCTTGGTCCAATAAGAGCTGGCTGTTTCTGTGTTTCAGGGATTTAATCTTGGTCAAATATGAGCTCTTGATCCAATAGGTGCTTGTGAAGTGTGCTTCTCAGGTAGCCTCTACAGGCTCCAGGTGATGGGATGGATTGGGGGTTGAGACTGGATTTGAAGATGGTGGTGTCCTACCAACTGGTATGTTAATTTAGAGTTCTGGTCCACTGGGATTAGGGGAGCAATGGGTGGGAGTGATGTTCCAAGGGTTGTGCCCTGAGACCTAGGTTATGGAGTTCTGGTCTGCTGGGATTAGGGCCTTATTCTGATTCCCCAGCTTGAATTAAAAGAATATCTGGCAGCAGATATCACCTGGAAGGGTGAAGGGCCATGGTATAGTAGCTTCAGGGGGAAAGCACTGCAGATTCATTAAGAGTACAAATCCTACAAATGAAGTGAATGAGTTCTCCCTTGGAGTTTCAGAGCCTTATGAGTTTCTGTTTCACTGTTTATAGAGCAGGAATGGCAACTGCATCTTCCAATCTTTTGGTTTTGATGAAGGTTGAAGAAAATATTTAGTATTTTTTTATGTGAATGTGTCTGCATGAGTTTATGCGTGCCACGTTTATTCAGGTACCCATAGAGTCCAGAAGATAGCATTAGATCTCCTGCAACTGGAATTACAGGAGGCCATGAGCTGCCTGATGTGGGTGATGAGAACTGGATCCGGATCATCTGTGGAAGCAGGAAGCGCTCTTAACAACTGAGCCATCCATCTCTCCAGCACTGAGAGTGAAATATAAAAAATCTAGAAAGTCATCTAGATGAGAGTTTAGCGAGCTTTTTCTGTTAAGAGACAGATGGTAAATATCTTTTATTTTTTGACATCCACAGTGATATATTTTTATTACAATAATCATATTATATATTTCATTTTTAAACTCTTAATTGAATTTGTTTTTTGATAACTTCACACATATCTGAAGTACACTCTTATTCTTGTAACCCTTTCTGGTTTTCCTCCAAATTTTGTTAACCCTTTCCCCCTACAATTCCCTTTCAAATAGTTTATTTTGGTTTGAGACACATGGAGTTTAATTTTTTAAAAAAGATTTAGTTATCTTATCTGTATGTGTGTTTTGCCTGCACATGTGTTTATGTATATACTATGTTCATGCCTAGTACCTGAAAAGGTCAAAAGATGGGGTCAGATCCCCTGGCACTGGAGTTCCAAATGGCTGTAAGCCACCCTGTGGATGCTGAGAAACTCAGGTCCTTGGCAAGAACAATAAGTGCTTTAAGCACTGAGCCATCTTTCCATCCCAAGACACACAGAGGTTCCCCTGTATCATCTGTGTGACCAGGGGTTTAACATTATCCACTGGAGCCTGATGAGTCCCTCAGTGGATATACAACTGAAGACAGTGAATCTACATATTTTGCTTGAAACTCCAAAAGAGCCTTTTAAGTTTCAAGTTTTTCAGAGTATAGCTTCCGGTGGCAATTATTAACTCTCCAGGGCTGTATGCTAATAAAACTTTATTTGCAAATCAGGGTTTGGGCAATAATCTATGTACCTATGCTTTAGATCAATACCAGTAAACCTTCAAAACTGGTGGCTGTGATTACAATTTTGTTAGAGCATTGTGGGATCAACTGAGTCCTTACTTGAACTAGCAGATTCTCCAGAATGGAGTCTGCTCTTATCCATCTTTAACCCTCCTCAGAGAACTGCTTCTGTGGATAAGCCAGTGGGAGGAGGAGGGTAGATTCATTTCTTTGGTCTTTAAATCAGCCAAGAGAATTGTATCTTCTAAGTGCTTTTGGTATTGCTTTTTTGAAATGTTGCCCCCTTGAAGGTTTCATTTTTATTGATCAAACTTTAGAGTGTTTGGGGGGATAATCTGAGAAATAAATAATACACAGCATAGTTCATTTCTCATTAACTTAGCCAGATTCAGCTGTAGAGCAAGAGAGTGAACATTGTATAAGGGAGTGGTTTGCAACAAAATGTAAGTAGATTGAGATAATGTAATTGTTTACTTTTAGCTATCCCAGAGGCCCAAGGAAGTCTTCATAGCCAAGAGAATTTATTTGATGACTTTAGTGTAAGAACCTCGACTTTATTTTCTCAGGACTAGCTGAGCAGAAGCAGCAGTTTAATGTGTGCCCTGCAAACATCACGGTCTCATGTTCCAAATGAAAATGCTCATTAGTGAGCTTATCTCCCAATGTGCTATTAACTGGAAGACAAAATTAATGCATTTGTTAGGTTGCCTGCAGTAACCAGAGGAAAGGACAGAATTCTCTGGCAGTTCATTTCCCTTCCATGATCTGCTCATTTTCTTGCTTTGATATATATATATACATGTCACCCCTACAGATCTTCTGAACTTCGTATGGCCTAGAATTCTCAAAGCTAACTAATCTAGTGTCTCTCCACCTCTCTGGTTTCCTTTCACAAGTCTGCATTACTGCTACAGAGGCTACACTCACAGCACTGGGTTCTGTGAGAAGAAATGCAAACAGAGGTGTTCTAAGACATGCATTGGATGTGGGGCTTCTGAGTTGTAAGCTTTTAGTCAACTTGACATAAACTAGAGTCATCTGTGATGAAGGAATCTCAATTGAGAGAGGTCTCCATTAGATTGGCCTGTAGACAAGGCAGTGGCCTGTGAGGTGTGTTCTTCATTAATGATTGGGATGAAAAGGCCCAGCCCACTAGAGACATGTCTCCCCTAAGATGATGGTCATGAATTGTACAAAAATCAGCATGATAAATGAACTATTAGGAGCAAGCCAGGAAGTAGCAGTTCTCCATGGTCTCTGCTTTAATTCCCCCTTCCAGGCTCCTTTCAGTGATAGACTGTGAATTGTAAGATAAAATAAGCCCTTTACACCCTAAGTTGCTTTTGGTCATGGTATTTGCCACAGCATCAAAAAGGAAACAGATGTGGCTTCCACAAATCGTGTGACACTATTATCAGTCCCCTCTATCTATAAGGCCTGTTTTTGTGAGTTCTCCTAGCTATGGATAGAAAATAGGCTTTTAAATGTGTCTGTTGACATGTATAGAGACTCCATGTTATACTTCCCTAAATAATACAACATAATAACTACTTAGATAGCATTTATATTGTATTAGGTGCTGCATTTATCGGGGTTCTCTAGGGCAACAAAGCAGATAGAATAAGTATATACTAATGGGGATTTATTAGATTGGCTGATTGGATTTATTAGATTGGTAGTTTTGGCAATCAACAATGGCTATCACATACTGGAGAAGCCAAGAAGCTGGATTCACTCATTTCATGAGGCTGAAGGCCTCCAAGGTCCCAATCTGGCCTAGAGGATGCCTGGAGAGCTGCTGGTCTTCAATTTACATCTGAAGCCTGAAGAAGCTTGTAATAGCAAAGGAATCATCCCCATTATCATCATCAACAGCAGCAGTAGCAGCAACAACAGCAATACAGTAGATTAACTCACTAGCAAGAGTAAAGGCTAAATCAGCATAAAAGCAAAAAGCTTTCCTTTTTCCATGGCTGCTTTCTTTTTTTTTTTTTTTTTTTTTTTTTTTTTTTTTTTTTTTTTTTTTTTTTTTTTTTTTTTTTTTTTTTTTTTTTTTTTTTTTTTTTTTTTTTTTTTTTTTTTTTTTTTTTTTTTTTTTTTTTTTTTTTTTTAAATCTGAGCCACTACCAGAAAGTGCTGTCCACATATATAGGGTGAGTGTTTCTGCATCAATGAAGGGAATCAAAATAATCCCCCAGAGACATGACCATGAGCCAATCTGATGTGGACAACTTTTCACTGAAACCCTCTTCCCAGTGGCTCAAGGTTGTATCAGGTTGGCAGATAAACATTAACCATCACCAGATGTTGGAAATAGTCTAACAAAAAAATAGTTGTGAGACTCCGGGTGGATGATATACAGATACTATGATTCTATATAAGAGACTTGAATATTATCAGTGGATTGGGTTATCTGTGAGGGATAAAGGGGGTCTAGTCCTTAGAATCCCTGGCCCTGGAGGCCAAAAGAAACTCAACACATTTAGCCACACTGATCCTCATTTGAATAACCTTATGCCTTTGGGGAAGCATTAAAAGTCAGTAAACCACTTTATAGCATACAGTAGGACTGTTTCAGTCTTGTACCTGATTATAAAGACTACTAACTAAGAACCAGAGTAGGTAGGAGAGACAGCTCAGTTGGTAGAGAGCTGTACCTAGCAAGGTTCTGGGCTCCATCCCCAGCTCTGCATAAGCTTGATATCCCTGCACCCAGGGGGTGAAGGCAAGAGGATCAGAAATACAAGGAAATCCTGCCTACACAGCCAGTTTAAACAGGGAGGGGACTAAGTAGCAGAGAGAATCGGTATACAAGTATATATTATTGCTCATTTTATTTGTTCTTTGTTTTCTTTTAGATTCCACTTGACAGAGCAGTGGGTGGAAGAAGACGTCATGGGCAAACAGTTGCCTGATTCATGAGAGCAGAATATGAAGGTCTTCAGGATCCTCGTGTACAATTAGAATTAGCATCCATGTTTTGTGTTTGCTTAGAAGGAGTTACTTGGGCAATGAAGGTTCTAATTACTTTTTGTCATAATATTTTCTCCAAATACTCACTTGTAATTAGTCACACTCTAAATCCATATGTTCAGATCAGGATACTTGAAACGATCAAGTTGGTTTTCTCTAAGAAGATGAAAAAAAAAAACAAAAACATCTATTCATCCCAGCTGAGGCACCAAAGGACCAAAAGAAGGTTTCATCCAAGCCTAGCTTGACAGACAACCTTTATAAGGTTACTTACTAGTGCTTGGATGATCCAAGGCAGCTTGCGTGGTCAAAGGCTTTCAACCTCAGCACAATGACAGCCCATGGAAAGTTGTACAACCAAAGATTCCCCACCCTCAGTCAACCTTCTACCTCCTCCCTACTCTAGGACATCCTTTCCCATGATGGGTACAATTAGGGGCAGTAAGGACACATGTCTAGAGTGAGGATCTGGTGGCCCTCCCTACCTCCTAAGAGGAAATATTAGCAGCCTTATTACTGTTCCTATCTGCATGGCTAGCAGCTGTACTGCCATGAGCTATAAAGCTCTGTTTAGTTCCTTGACAGGACTATGGGGCCACCATATTCTACAGGTTGTCAGTGATCACTTCTCCGTGGTACAGATGGGTACATCACACATGGCAAACACAGCTACTGTACCACAGGAGCAGACTGGATATTTTTCATAATTACATTTTTTTTCCTTCTTAATGAGTGAATCTTAGGGGTTGATGGTCTTGGAATATATATATATCAACACTGCTTAAGACAAGTGAACAGTGGGAATATCAGAGCCCTTTGGGGTTCCTACTTGCACTTCTATAGAGATACTTAATCCCTAAGGTTGAGCCTACAAAGCAGCAAAGAAAATTCAAGCCATCACTGTCTCTGTGGAACCACAGGGTATTGTTTACTCCCAGGTTCCACCCATAGTGAGTTTATGTTCCTCCTCAATGAATATTCTCCTAGGCAGCCTGTGCTCTCTTGGCAACTCATATGTGGCAGAGATCCTCTAAGTTCTGATGTGCCTAGACATTGCTGGATTCTACTGTGTGTATGTGTGTGTGTGTGGGGGGGGTCAGTTTGCTTACTCAGGATATGACTCTGTCCCGTGTATATTAGCAAATGAAAATAGAGACCCAAGAGAAGGGAAGATCTCTGTTCCGCACATCATCTTTGCAAACAGAAAGACCCAGACTTCTCAGATGTTTCATTTATGGACAATTTATATTTCAGAGATGTAAACTAAAGACACAGTGAAGGACTGAGATGTTAGGGATGTGTAAGGAGCAAGGCAAGAGGAAAACAAAGGAAGCTTGTATCTCTGTATCTATGTATACTCTGTTATAGTGTTACCCAGATAAAGCCATGTATGAAGGAAGGTCTTGATCACATCAGCTGGACTCAGTAGCTAAGAATTTGGGTTTCAAAATTTGAATTCTTACTTCCTATTATTTTGTACTAGAGATTCTCTAGAGGAACAGAACTGATAGACCAAATTCTTGACATTTTCACATGTTCTAATCTGCACATTTAGATTGTGGCCAAATATGATTATTTGGAGAGTATATTATGACTAAAAAAGTAATCAAAACCCTCACTTCCCAAGGCGTTGCATCTTATTTTGAAGATTAGTAACAACCAAAAACAGAGTGCAGGTTTTCATGGAACATGGATTCTAAAGACTTTCCTCCTCTGCCCATATGGATCAGGTGATTGCCCACAACTTCTTCAGCCCACTCCTAATCTAAAGTGGCATCTAAAGGAAGACAAAGGACTAAGAAAATCCATGATAATGTATACATTGATCCAGTACTTACTCTGATTCTTCTTGTTCTTTCTCAGACTATTTGTAGAGAAAAAGATGTCCTTAAATTTCTGATCTTCCTACTACTACCTTCTGGACCCTATGATCACAGGTGTGAGTCTATATGCCCAATTTAATGCCTGCTGGGTGCTGGGTAAATCAAGTGAACTCTGTCCCCTGGTACTCTGATTCTTAATTTAGTTGCTTTTATGATCCCATGTACAAGGCTGGAATGGTTAGCCTCACTGAACACTGTTTAGAGACCTGCCCTTTCTAGTGTTTCTCCCAGAATATATAGCTGTGCAATTTTAAATTTAGAGATTAGAACTTTTGTTTTTAAAAACTATTTTGCATACTCAAACACCAAGTCCTTCTGTATTTTAACCTTTGAAAATTTCTGTTTTGAAAATGTTTTTTCTGACTATTAAGGCAATTCATAAACATTTTGGAAAAGCGAGGAAGTGGGGAACAATAAAAACCCACACAACATAAGGAATAATCCTAATCCCAGGACCTGTCTTGGTTTGGCAACTGTTTCTTTAATGACAGATACATATAAAATTACTTGCCAAGAACAGGCTGTGGTGGCGCACAACTTTAATCCCAGCACTTGAGAAGCAGAGGAAGGTGGAACTCTGTGAGTTCAAGGCCAGCCTGGTCTACAAAGCAGGTTCTAGAATAGCCAGAACTGTTACAAAAAGAAACCATCTCAAAAAACAGTAACAAAATAACTCTCCCCACCAAGTTAGCAAGAAGAATGGATACATAGGTTTTTCTATAATATTCTGTAATTCTAAAAACATTTCATAAGCTTTTTGCTGTTCTTATTATTTCCTATCATGTACAAATATAGAGGAAGGATAAAGGCTGAACTAAATATTTAGGGTTCAAGAAAAATGCATTGACAAATATAAAATGCAATAATATCTAAATGGTTATAAATCAGCCCAGATCAGAACTAATGATTTATCTATCATTTTAGTTTTTAGAGGCAGGGGTTCACACTGTCTATACATACTAAATAGCTAAATCTACCATCTAATTTGTGGTAATCCTTCTTCCCCTGGCTTTCCCAAGTCCTAGAGTTATTAGGTTAATTCATGTCCAGCTAATATCTAGTTTAAACAATACTTTCTATATAGCAATACAAATTACAGCACTGTAATGGAATATTTGATATAGTATTAAACAGAAAAGGCAGGGGACATTTTCAAGTTATAAAACTTTTTCCCTAAAACAAAGGGATTTTTCTTTAAAGAAAAATTCTTTTTTGTAAATGGGTCAATGTGACAAATGCATCCAGTGACTGTTTAGCCATGTCTAATGCCTATTGAGTTAATGATCAATGCTGAATATAAAGTCCAACATCAACATTCACCAGGCCCAGCTAACATTTTTTAAATAGTAAGAGTAAAAGCCATAGTATTTGGGAATATTTTACTTAATTATTAATTTAATTTCAGTATTAGAAGGAGCTACTTCTTTGTTGCAAACTTTAACCTAGTTTCAAAAAGAAAAAAAGTCCAATTCATTTATACATTATACTTGGGTTGGTGACTCAGACTCAGGCCTGTGGATTCAAAAGACACTTTGGTCATACATACAAAGAGAATGCCATTTATTGAAGGTCAGTCTTCCGGTGCTTTCAGGGGTGTAGCCCAGTGAAAATTCCCCAGGACACTGGATAATTACTGACCAGGTAAACAGCTGAAACTTTCTCATCTATCCCCCACCCCGCTGGCAGGAAGGCAGAAACATACCAGACAGGACATGGAGCATGGAATCCACAGGCTATGTTCTTCAAGGCTCAGAATGGAGGTGATGGTCAGATCAGAGGTCTACATTCAAGGACTATTTACATTCTTAGCAAAAAAAAAGATAAAAAGTTGCCATATTCACAGAGATTGTATTGTAGTGTAAGCAATAATGGGAAACGCAAGGAAGTGCGCAAAATAACAGATATGTAGAATATAGGAAATTAAAATGTGCATATACAATAGAGTGATGTCTGTTTAAGAATTTCTCAGCATAGACTATTGTATTTTATGCTTGGCATGAGGAGATTAGTGCCGACCATGGGTGGAGGCCATGCTAGGGAAAGGGAACCCTGGAGCAAATGAGATCAGCATGCTTCCACAGGATTCAAAGAGCCAGAGTGAAGCAGGGTCAAGAATGTGTCATTTTGTAAGGAAGAGAAGAAGGTCAAACTTCTTTTCTGTACAAATTGCAAGGCATCAGCAGTGGTACAAGGCGTGACAAGATGCCACTTGGCTTGGAATGCTGAGTGGAGCATGAGGTGCTGGGAGGAAGAGTAGACTTCAGGTGGAGGAAGGCTAGCAAGCCTGTAGGTCAGGCTGGGAGGGTGATAGAGCAGGAGCCACTGGGGCATGGGAGGGACAGGATGCACTTGTATAAATTGCAGTTGAGCTTGTGGTGGAGTGGAGACAGGAGACATGGAAGCAGAACAGATGGAGGTAATATTTGTAGAGATACACAATGGATACTTGCTTTGTTTGTGAACATTTGGAGACAAATAGAATAACATATTTGGGTATCTTTTATAGCACTCAGCAGAGTATAAAAATGTTTTCTAGTAATAACAGTATTTTTCTTTTATTAAGAACCTAGCACCTACTTAATACTATGCCCCTGCTTTTCTTTTCTCTTCATGTGCAGAGGGAGCAAGAATACAAAGGTGTACATTGAATGAAATTCTATCCTCTTTATTTTGCTTACTAAATTACCAAATATCCCATGTTTTCCATATGCCCTTTGCCCTACTGTGGATTGCATTGCCAAGGAAACAGATTGTTAAGCAGAGGTGCTGCAGCTAAATCCTATTACACATGCTATAATTCAAATGAAATGTGCAAAGCCAACCAGCACTTGGCTTTGAAACATTGACCTCCAAATGTCCCCTTTCTAATGCCTAACACTATAATTAATAAGCTCCAACATTTAAAGGCCTGTTTAATGCTACTCAGAGTTCTAGACTTGCACATTCCTTCCTCAAATCCTTGCTCTGAATGTCAGAATTTTTAATTAACCCCATCAAATGGTATTTTCACATAATAAACTCTTGGCATGATGCTAGTTTCAAAGAGTAGGGAGAAAGTATTCTTTTCTTTTTGTCTCAGTCACTTTTTTTTTTACAAAACATTAAGCATAATTGACTATGCACTCACTTATAGTCAAATATAGCTGGACAAATTCGAAATGGGTTTTCTTTTCTTTTTTTTTTTTTGAAATCAAAAAGATTTTTATTTTACCTTTTAGGAACATGGCATAATTTATCTGCATGGTTGCATTTTATTTTTTTTTCTTTTTTTTTTCTTTATTTTGTATTTATCAAAAAAAAAACAGTAAAAAGAATTTAAAATGCAGAAGAGTTAACAATAACTATACAGAGGATAAGAATCATAAGCATGGCTTATCAAGGGTAGAAATACAAATAAGATTGCTACACATATATTTTCTTTGTGTTCAGCTTTCCCTATATATCCTTATTCAA
>PVIH01012721.1:27110-62239 GCA_004025045.1 Sigmodon hispidus | reverse complement strand
GTCTATTAACCCTTAGTCGTCTATTAACCCTTAGTCTATTAACCCTTAGTCTATTAACCTTTAGTCTATTAACCCTTAGTCTATTAACCCTTAGTCGTCTATTAACCCTTAGTCTATTAACCCTTAGTCTATTAACCCTTAGTCTATCAACCCTTAGTCTATTAACCCTTAGTCTATTAACCCTTAGTCTATTAACCCTTAGTCTATTAACCTTTAGGCCTGTTTGCCCTTCTCATAGTTTCTTTCTTATTCTGTATGTAAGAGTAAAAACAATCTTCTCACATAAAAACAAGACTTTTTAAATGCCTTATTATGACCAAATGACAATTATACAATCCAGTAATTAACCATTAAGGAGCTGGGGGGGGTTCATGGAATTATTAGTGTCCTGGCCTTGCTCTCCACTCATTTCGGGGGTCAGAGGTCCTGTTTCTGACTGTGGCTCACTGGGCGTGAGCTAACGATGTGCTAAATGGAGGGTGTCTTCAATAACAGGCTGCTAAATACATTCCCGGATTCTGATATTCTACTGATTTCTTCCTGGAAAAACCCACATTTCTCAACAAAATCACAGAGGAATATTATTTTACCCACATGACCTCTGTAAGAAAGTTTTCCTATTTGAGTTGCTTTTAAAATTTGATAAAGTGTAATTCCTTATAGATCACTCCATCTATTAGCTGAAATATACATTCTCCAGTCACTGGATTAGACTGTCATAGCACCATGCTTAGATTTAAGGACATAAGTCATGAGCTGCAGCTCAGCAATCTTTATTCGTGTGAGATTTACCTTTTAAATGTATAAACAGAAAAAGTGAGGCAGGGGGCTTCTGGGTAGGCTGCTTGGCTTCTGTGATGTCGGTTACTATGACCTCAGCAGCTTGTGCTCTTAGATACACTATCAAGAACTTAGGCAGGTGGTTTCCGTCAAGTCAGCCGGAATGCACGCCTTGCCAGGTGACCGGCTCTTAGGATGTGTGGACATCCCTCTTTCTCACACTTGGTTCTGCTAAGATCATGTTTGGATGGGGTGTTTAAGGTATTTAGCACAGCCTGAGCGTGGGGGTGTCTGAACGATGGAACATCTCCTGTACACTCCAGTTTATAAGTAGGATAGGATGAGAGCGGTACCTGGAACTTTCCATGGCTCTCCTCATGTTTGAAAATTGTTTAATTTGGATGTTAAAGAAATAGAGTTAATTTTATTAACTTCAAATATATTTAAGTATTATAACCTGGAATATCTCTCATCATTTGAGATGATTCCTTTCCCTCACAGATAAATCTTTTTATTACTAGCACAGCTATGCTTGTGAGGTCACCTACTAGAAAAATGTTAGCCTCATTTGAATGTCAAAATAGAGGTACATTTTTTTAAAACTTGGAGGTTTTGGGTTTTATGGATTATTATATTTTTAAAGTACCTTGGAGTTGCTTTTCATAAAAATAATAGACCCAATAAGAATATTTGGCCTTTACAATGTGTTTCCTAACTTACTGCTAGGCAGTGTGTAGTTTCTCTCTAGATCTGGTTCATCAGCACCAAAGTAGATAGTCAATCTCTTGTTACTGTGTGTATATGAGTACATGTATGTATATGCAGACATGTATACCTACTCTTGTATGTTATTACTAGGTGCTGGTTTATTTTTGATAATATGGTAGTAATGAGAAGAAACCTTCTTCAAACCCATCTATTTTGCTTCATGATGTAGAACATTTTTAGGCCTCATCACATAGCTTGTCTGCTTTTTATTTTAAGTCCTTATAAAGCCTGTATTCTAAGATCTTTAATATGTTAGAAAATATACCAACTAAACAAGAGGGTATGCTTAGCTCTCCTTTGCCACATCTATGAATTAGGGTTTAAGGCTAATAGTGTCTATTATTAGATAAATAATATAAGAAATTCACTATATCTGAACCATAAGGTGTCCCCCCAAAAATGCACATAGCATTGTTTTTCTATGGAGCCTGTTTCCCAGCCCTGTGTGACTATGTAAAATAATCACAGCTAAGCAAACTTGCATTCTGTTCTTCACTTGTGATAGTCTCATGCTAATCACTTCAGTTATGTGGGTAGTAACTGCCATATTGCAGAACACCAAATCAAGACATCCCATTGTTACACAGAATCTCACTGGACAGTGCTGAGCTGTGTGGATATCCATTCTTATTTTTCTTAATAGTGTAGAAAATTGCTTGATTTTGAATTCAGGCCCTTTAACAGCTGGAAAAGTATAGTTGATTTTGTATTTTCACTTCTGTACATCTCTACATTAAACTCACCTTATTCTTTGATCCTATCCTGTCTTAGTGTTGTCTAACATGTCGGAGTCATACTAGAAACAGTTTCCTTATGCAAACGTGTGACTCTTCTAACAATGTGCATCTGTTGAAATATAAATTACATGTCATAATATGTGTCTTTTAGACATGAATAGTGAGACTGAAGAGCTACCTCAGCACATTGTCCCCTCCTCCAGATAACTCTGGGTCACATTCCTAGCACCTCATCTACAAGGCAGCTCATAACCCTTAATCTGGTGTCATCTGACCTCCACAGTACAATGCACACATGTGGGGCACAGACATACACACAGGCAAAACATTTATACACTTATTCCTTTATGTCCTTAGTGGCCTTTTGTGTCAGGCTTTAAAATAAAAAGCAGCATATTTTCAGGGCTCATTCATATTGTATTATAAGTATATTTATTTTTTACAAACTTTCTAGGTGAGAGAATATTTTAGTCTATAAAGATTCATTTGTTTATCCATGTATTATTTGATATGAATTTGGGTTGTTCTTGCTTTTTAGCTATTATAAATAATACTGCCTGAAACCTCCAAGTTTTTATGTTGATATTGATTTTCATTGGGGCATTTACAAACAGAATGGCTAGATCTCATTGTAATTTTATATTTAGTATTTTGAGAGCTTGCCAAATTGTTCTCCAGTGTGTCTGCACCACTTTCCAACCCCACCAACAATGCATAGAAGCTCATATTTCTCAAACATCACCATCACTTGTTGATTTTTTTTAAACTTTATTTATTTATTTGCCTGGAACTGGAACTACAGACAGTTGTTAGCTGCCATGTGGGTGCTGGGAATCGAACCCGGGTCCTCTAGAAGAGCAGACGGTGCTCTTAACCGCTGAGCCATCTCTCCAGCCCCCACTTGTTGATTTTTTTATTACAGCCATTCTAGTGACTATAAAATGGCATCTTACTATAACTTGGCTTACATTTCCTTAATTACTAATATATTGTGTGTCTCTTCATAAATTTGAATTTGCAAATCATCCATCATTATGCAAATGTACAGTCAAATCCTGTGCTCATTATATATTGATGTTACTGTCCTGTTGGATTTGAATAATTGTAAATAGTTTGACCCATTCTTTAAATTCCCTTTAATTTTCTTTGATAGAAAACTTTCTTTTTTAAGATTTATTTATTTATTTTGTGTACAGTATACAGAAGAAGGTACCAGATGTCATCATAGATGGCTGTGAGCCACCATGTGGTTGCTGGGAATTGAACTCAGGACCTTTGGAAGAACAGCCAGTGTTCTTAACCTCTGAGCCATCTCTCCAGCCCCGATAGAAAACTTTCAAGCACAAAGTTTAATTTTGGCAAAATCCCATGTACTTATTGGTTTTCTTTCTTTATGTTCTTGATACCATATCTGAAGTCATTAAAATAAACTTCTAGGTTTTCATCTAAGAGTTCTATAGCTTTTAGTTTTAGCCTTTACATCTAGGTCTAGGTTCTATTTTGAGTTACTTTTTATACAAGATGTGATATATGGGTCCACCTTTGTTCATACACATATGGGTATTTATTTGACACAGCACCATTTATAGTCTTTATAGACTTTTGTTTGCCCATTGAATTGTTTTTGCACCCTCGTCAAAAAAATAATTGGCAATAAGTGGAAGGGACCATTTCTAGATCCCCAGTTCTGTTCTGCTCATCTATATGGCTTTCCCCATGCCAGGACTCTGCAGAATTATGTAATGAGTTTTGAAATCATCATGGGACAAATCATCCAGCGTTTTTCTTTTTTAGAATTACATTGGTTGTTATTGCTCCTTGAACTTTATGTGCATTTGGGGGTCAGTTTTTCTGTTTTATGAAAAGGCTCCTGGATTTTTATAGGTGTTACCCTGGAATAGGTCAGTTTCAGGCGTCTTTCTTTCTCCCTCCCTCCTCCCTTCCTTCCCCCTTCTTTGTTGTTCTTTTATACATCCTGACTGCAGCTTCCTCTCCCTCCACTCCTCCCAGTTCCTGCTGCTTGAGGAGTATTTCTGCCTTCACAGTATTGTCTTCCATCTACAGCATGAGATGCCATCCCCTGTATTGTTTACTTCTGAGGTGTTTTCCAGTTTGGGGTATACATGTGTTGTGCTTCTTAAATCTAAATGTACAGTACTTCTCCATGGAAATGGATTTGTGATTAGAATCTATTAATTGAATTTTTCTTAATTTCATGATAAAATGCACATTAGACATATATAGAAATGTAATTGATTCTGAGTATTCACCTTACATCTTATCTTCAGTCTTACCATGTCTGCTTTTAGCTCTCTGGAGCATGGACCATGAGAGCATGTGTAATGTGCTGTGACCTAGAAAACTCGTTTTTCTCTCTGCAGGAATGGTAGCTCTCGGGTACATCAATGAGGCCATCGATGAAGGAAACCCTCTGAAGACTTTGGATACCTTGCTGCTACCCACTGCTAATATCAGAGATGTGGACCCAGACTGCGCCCAACACTACCAGGATGTTTTGTTCCATACAAAATCCCAGAAACTCCTGGTATGTCTTAGAATGTTTATGTTTGTGAGACGGAAGACTTTTGGTTCATTTGGCATAAACCTTATGGGCTTCTTATCCCAGTGATAGGGAATGAGAACAATAGCGCTGCTTTCCTGGTGCCAAGCTTTAAACACAAACCCAGACCCCAAGCAACTGCTTCCATTCCTCCACCAAATAGTCTGTGTTGTAGGAAAATTTTTATCCAGAGTACAGTTCCTTGAGCATTTCTTGGGTACCCATGCCATGCACAGCATCTGGGGGGGAGGGGGTTACAGAGAGCACATGATGCTATTTCAAAGTTCTCTGTCCTTATGGTCAAGACGGTCAGGAACTTATTGATGCAGTCACTATTTCATAGGGAGTGGTTGGAGAGCAGGAGAGAATAGGGTTCAGATATTGTACTCAGAATCTTAAGAGAAGTTGCCATGGAGATAGAACAGGAATTGTGCCCAAAGGAGAAAGAAGTAGTGGTTGGGCAGGTGGGTGAGGGGATTGGTATGGTATGGGCAATACTGATGGATATCTTTATGCTCTGCTCTGGTCACGGGAGGGGACTTGCCTGGAGTCCTCTTGAAGAGCAATGACGCTATTTATATGTGGACTTACACTGAGGTTGTCCCAGGAAGACTTAATGCTCTTGAAAGATACTGGGCTGAGTGTTGAGACTTATAGGACCTATTGCCCAGGAGTTGAAGTCATGCTGCCTGGTACAATAGTCATTTCTGTCATCCATCTTCTCAGGTATGCTTCCAAACCCAGCAGGAAGCAAAACCCTGTATACACCCTCAGAGCACGGGTTCTGCCTCTTCTGAAGCAGGGACAAGCACTCTGGTTAGAGCATGTGTGTACTGAGCATCTCTTGTTTGCATGACAGTGGTAGTTAAGCCTTTTTCATGTAATTCTCATAATAACCCTGAATCATTTCACCATTATCACAAGTCTGAGATAATGAGCTAGGAGTTAAATAACTGTGTCCATGGTAGACAGCAAAATAACAGCATTGAGAGAGAAAGTTGCTTGCTCTGGAGACAGGCAGGCACCATTTAGATCCTGGCTCTGTGGCCTTAGTCAAATTGCCATAACTCACTCCATATGCTCATTTTCATGTGCATAAAATTAAGATACTACTTTCCCTGAAGTATTATAATGAGAGTTAAACAATATGAGATACATAAATGTGTTCATATATCACAGTATATTAATGATATTATAAATATATTCATGTGTGTTTGTTTTTAAGATCTCTTATTTTGTATTATGTGCATCTGTGTGTGGATAGGAGTACATGAGTGCAGAGAATATACCTTGAGACCAGAGGTGTTGGATTCCATAAGAACTGGAATTGCAGGTAGTTGTGAGCTACCTGATATGGGTGTTGGGAACCCAGCTTTGGCCCTTCTAGAACAACATCCAGGGCTTTTAACTGCTGCCATCTCTCCAGCCCCATGTGTATGGCTTTTGTGTGTATAACTATAGTTTACTATGGATTCCAAGAGCAAAACAAACAGCAGCCTGTCTGTTATTGAAGTCTACTATGGTTGCTCAGATGCCCTCTATGAAAGGTGATTTGTTCTGGGATCATGACTGTATGTACCTAACTGGGAAACACTTACAATGGTGTGTTAAGACAGGTGGGAATTGGCTGGAGAGATGGCTTAGAGGTTAAGAGCACTGACTGTTCTTCCAGAAGTCCTGAGTTCAATTTCCAGCAACCACATGGTGGCTCACAACCATCTATGATGACATCTGGTGCCCTCTTCTGTATACTGTATACATAATAAATAAATATCTTTTAAAAATGGGATAGACGGTAAACATGCACTTAAATGTGCACAAAAATATTTCCAAAGGAGAAGACACCTTCTGAAAAGCGTACTCCAAGGCTAGGGTGTATGGGAGAGATGATTTTAACCTGTTTCCCCACTGATTGGATGTTTAAAGATTGTGTGTATTGTTTCCACTGGTAAATGTAAACTCTGTTTGCTTCACATTACTAAATGACCTTGTTGAAAGTCTTGGAACCTGTGGCTCAGGTAGGACATACTTTTAACACTGGCAGCAGGGTGGCTTTACTGCTGTGATTTCTCAGGCACCACTCTTACAAAAATCTTTCTCAACTAGACTTTAGCACTAGTAGATGCTGGAAACCCTCATCTGGAAAGAAGAAGCTAGGGTCTAGGTGACACAGCCAGGAAATGGCAAGTTAAACACTCTCTTACTGTTCTAGTGCCATAACAAAACACCATGACTAAGGCAACTTCAGAAAGAAAATGTCTAATTAGGGCTCACAGTACCAGAGGGCGAGTTTGTGACCATTGTGGCAGGGAGCATGACAGCAGATAGGTGCTGGAGCAGTGGCTGAGAGCTTACACTGGGTCCACAAATTAGAGGGAGGGAGGGAGGGAAGGAGAGAGGGGAGAGAGAGAGAGAGAGAGAGAGAGAAAGAGAGAGAGAGAGAGAGAGAGAGAGAGAGAGAGAGAGAGGGAAGGAGAGAGAGGGAGGGAAGGAGAGAGAGAGAGAGGAAGGGAGGGAGGGAGAGAGGGAGGGAGAGAGGAGAGAGAACAAGGTTGGGCAGGCCCACACATGGGCTTTTGAAGCCTCAAAGCCTACCCCCAATTGCACACTTCCTCCAATAAGGCCATGCCTCCTAATCCTTCCCAAACAGTTCCACCAACTAAGAACCAGGCATTCATATATGTGAGGCTATGGGGCTATCCTCTTTTTAATCACAGCCCAAGTCTATACATGCTGAATAAAAGTGAGCCTACTCCTTGCCATTCCTGTGGAGGTGGCTGTGTCCACAGTGGATGAATTTGACAGAGACACTTGCTTGTTTTTGCTATAGATAGGCACCATCCAGACTCTGGCTCTGAGACCTGAGTGAAGCCACAGCATCTCTATACATTTGTTTTTCACATGTGAAAGGTAAAAGAATAAAACTACCTGTTGTAGCTAGGCATAATGACATACGCCTTTAATCCCATTATCATTCAGAAGGCAGAAGCAGGTGGAGCTTTGTGAGTTTGAGGCCAGCCTGGCCTACATAGTGAGTTCCAGGAGAGCCACAGCTACGTAGTGAGACCCTGCCTCAATAAATAAACTAATTAATTAAAATTTTAAAACTCCTATTGTATTGAAGGTTAAATAATTAATGACATTTTGAATACATGTGTGTATATGTGCATGCATGTGCATGCATGCCTCTGTGTGTGTGTGTGTGTGTGTGTGTGTGTGTGTGTGTGTGTGTGTGTGTGACTAAAGTATATAGCACAAAACTTAGCACCAAAACACAAATCCTGCTTAACTAGTACTATTATTGAGGCCACCTGGGTCTGCTTCACATGTCCAGGGTAGTAGCACCGTGTCAGGAGGTCCTATGAGACCTGTGCTCTCTGCCCATACATCTGGTTCCTCTCTTTGAGATGAGCCAACTGCACTAAGCCAAAGCCTTTCCTGGCAGGTAGTATGGGTCTCCTCCAGAACATTCCACCATTAGGCTTTAGATCTAAACCACAGGATCCCTTCAGCAATAAGGTTTCTCTTAAGAAGCCACATTCTGGCAGCAGGAAGCCTGTGTACAGAAGCAGTACCAACATGGATGTGGTTAGAGTCCTGAGCCAGAAGTGAGGGATCTACGTGCAGGCTTAGGAATCAAAACTGCTTGTATCCTGTACAGCAGAGACATGAGTCATTGGTTATTGCTGGCAAATGTAAAACATCGTGAGTCTGAGGAGTATGCCACCTGTGCTTAAATTACTGTTTTTAAACAGTTTGGTTTTGAATTTTGTTTGGTCTTTGTGTATTGAAGTGCTGGGGAATCAGACTTAGGACCCTACACCTACGAGTTAGACGCCCATATACCTTTCCACTAAGCTGTGTTCCCAGCCACACTCCATAATTTTAATTTATTTTCCTCAGCCTGGTCTTTTTACCGAAAACCAAACAGAAAACAAAAACAGAAAAACAAAGAAATCTAAATTTGTTCTTTCAGCCGAGTCTTTGTGTATTGTTTTTTTGTTTTGTTTTTATTTGTTATGGGTGTATATTTGGTGGCACTTCTATGTATTGCCTTCCACAGCCTAGCCTTGGGAAATTATAGGAATAAAAAGATATTGCTGGCATTCCAGGGTGAAGTAAAGACTGTTCCGAAGTACACAGCCATAAAGGGTGCAGTAGCATCACTGAGTGGGCCTCCCTATATAACTGGCCATCCTGGAACTCATTCTGTAATCCAAACTGGCCTCCACCTCACAGAGATCTGCCTGCCTTTGCCTCCCAAGTTCTGGGAATAAAGGTGTGCGCCACCATTCCAGAGTGATGTGTGCTTTTATCCAGTAAAGACTGCTGTTCCCAGAAGGACAAACTACTGCAATTAATGACTTTGCTTTCAAACTGAGCTCTTTTACTGAATTTTTTAGAATTTTAAAACTTGTTTTGGATTTAATTTAATTGCTTGTTTGAAGGCTTGTCTGACATTGACGTGGTTACACTTAACGTGTTTTGTGTGTGAGAGCAAGTGACAGCCTCATGTGGCGGTCAGGTCAGGCGTGACTCACCAATGTCAGGCCTCTTTCTTCTGGTGTGGGTTAAGGATGTCACTCAGGCTGTCACATCTGGTAGCAAGTGCCACCCACTGAGCTCTTGGCGACATTGACCTTTTCTCTAAGGCTTTTGTTCCTTGAGCATGTACCCTTCATGCCTGCTGCCATGGCTTCTACTGACCATCCCCTTCTCCGATCTCTACTGTCACTTTATAGATACACATATGCACGGTTTGGGGGTTTTGTATAAAATCTAGCTCAAAGGGCATGCAAAAGAAAAAATAGTGTTTGTTTTCTGAGATGGTCTAATTTGCTTAACATGATGATGTCCAGATGGACCTCATTCTCTAACAAATGGCATAACTCCTTCTTGAAGGCTGGAAGGAAGCTCTCTAGAAGCTTGATCGCCGGCTCCTCTGTTGCTGGGCTCCTGCCCGATTCTTTATTTAGCTGATGTGAATGGCGCTATAGGGAATAAGGACAAGCAAGTATCCCTGTGAGGTATAGACCTAGAGGCCTTCAGGTAAATGGGTGTCCCAAGTTTTATGTTCAAGTTTGATAAAGTAGGAAGAAATATATCTGTATATAGATATAGATAGATAGATATACACTCAACAGTGTGCATTTAAAATGTGTTTTTATTGTATCGTTGATTATAACATTCTGACATTTTCATCTCTGCAACGCTGCGTGCTCAGAGGTTACCTCACCTCCATTTGTAGTCACAGGTGACACCTCCCCATTAGCCACTGATATCACACCTCCCTTTGGATTTCTCAGGTAAGAGGAATGGTTTATCTACAGAAATTGTCTGGAGATTTATAATACAATTCTATTTTCCATTTGAGATGGAAATAGCTGGTGGCATTATTTAAATTGCTAAATGACCTTATGAGGATATTGCTGTTTAACTTCTATTTTATTTTAAAGTCTAATCAGAAATGATGTCATCTAATGTCATATAGGATATACTGGCTTGTCAGTAGAGACTGAATAAGCCCGTGTGCTGTTTAGATGGTTTGGGGTTCATTCTTTCATTTAGCTACATGCTGTACAAAGAATGCAGCTGACCCCACAGAGCACGGCCCTGGAATGACCACAAGAACCTCAGAGGAGGAGGACAGATGCCACCTGCCTTCTCCATCATTCCTCCCAGGTGTCTTCCAGGATGCATGCAGACCCTAAGCTCCACAGATTCCAGATCCCATCCCAAGAATGGTACTATATCTGACTACAACCGCTTCATATCCTCCCATATACTTCCCATCACTTCTGATGACTTAGAATACTTAGGATAGTGTAGATGCTTTATAAGAATAATATAGAATAAATGCTGTATAAAGATGCTGCATGATTTAGGGAATAATGAGAATAAAAAAGTCTGTTCTTGTTCTGCTTACTAATAATTTTTTTCAAGTGTTTTTGGTCTGTGGTGATTTGAATCTGCAGGTGTGAAACCTGCAGGTCCAGAGATCTTACTACATAGAAAAGGAGCTTTAAAATGGAGTTCTTGCCAGGTATAGTGGCACAGATCTTTAATTCCGTCACTTGTGAGGCAGAGGCAGGCAGATCTCTGTGAGTTCTAGGCCAGGTTGGTCTAGAAAGTTCTGGACTAGTCAAGACTACATAGTGAGATGGTGTCTCAACAAACAAAAGCAAAAATAAAAAATTGACCTGTTGCATGCACCGAGTCAGCCTACCCATGCCCATTTTCACTTGTTTGCTAAGACGATCTTGCCAGTGTTGACTAAGAAGTAAGCTGATCTACAATTTTTGACATGACAAAATAAAGGAATGGATCTAGGCAACTATTGAGGCTACCCAGGCACAAAGCTATGAGATACATAAAGTACAAGTTATCTGTGTTGTTGTAGAAGTAGTTGGCATGGTGAATTATGAGTATAACGTTGGTAGGAGCAAAGCAAATTGTGAAAATCCCAAGGATGAGGAGAACTGCTCGGATATACCTCAGCCATTTCCGGTCCTGTGCATTAAGTTTGCAGATGAGAGTTGTGTAACAGTAGACAATAACTACAAACGGAATGAGGAATCCAAAGAATGCTAAGGAGGTGAAGTAGTAGAACTGGAAGGGGGATGGAGATTCGCATGCATTGTGGACATCATGGCAGGTGGTGATCTCTGGCTGGACAAGATGATACTCCTGCTTCAGGATGGCAAATGGCAGCATATATAAGAAAACCATTACCCACACCAGGCCACACATGAGCAAAGTGAAGTTGCGTTTGGGCAGCTTCCGGTATGTGAAAGGATGGACAGTGGCCAGGTAGCGGTTGATGCCCATGCAAGTGAGGATCAGAATGGAACAGTACATGTTGCCATAGAAAGTGACTGTGGTGATTCGGCACATGACCTCTCCAAATACCCAGTTGTTCCCATTGAGATGGTAGGCAATCTTAAATGGCAGTGTAACACAGAAAAGGAGATCTGCGATGGCCAGGTTAGTGTGAAAGATGACCAGACAGATGGATTTGGTCCTTGAGGAGAGTTTCCACAGCGTCACAATGTTCGCTGGTACACCAACCACAAACACCAGGGCGTAGACAGCAGGAATCAGTTTGGTACTTAAGGAACTTCTCAGGTATCCCATGGTGGCATTATTCACATGGAGAGTTGAAATGCTTTCTTCAGGGCAATTCATTTGTATACTTGTGGCTCCCGTCCAGCCCTCTATGTCAGAAAGCGGGAAGCCTTCAAAGGTATTTGGGGGAGCTCCATTAAAAGTCTTAATAGTTAAGGTTGGCTCTGCTGAGTTCTCTGAGACATTTTTCATACCTATAATTGAAATATTAGCATATGATTTGCTACCAAATCTTACCTGTGGTTTGGATAAAATTAAAATAAAATGTTTGCCACACAGTTTCTATAGTTGTAGAACTTGGAGTCATTTTTTAAAAATCGCTATAGATGATGCAACCCATGGGCATGTATATAAGTATGTGATATGCCACATACCGTGTTTTTCTGTGAGAACAACTAGATGACAGTCCCCTGCATGTTAGGACTTTATAATAATATTATATAGTGATTCTCAACTTGTGGGTCATGACCCCTCTGGTAACCTTCTGTCTCCAAAAATATTAACATTATAATTCATAGCAGTAGTGAAACTACAGTTTTGAAGTAGTATTGAAAATAATTTTATGGCTGGGGTCACCAGAACATGAGAAATTATAATAAAGGGTCACAGTAGTAGGAAAGTTGAGAACCACTGTCCATAGATGAAACAAAACAGCACAATGGAAGATTATAGGGAAATGGTTACTGCCTACAAGCTGCATATATGTTCAGGAGACAGCTAAGTTGGGTGTTCAAACAAGCTGTCACTGAAAAGATAAACTTGGGCAAAGATGAGCAAGCTACAGAGACAGAACTCAATCCATGAGGCAGATTCCCACGGTGATGGTGGGGCACGGAATGTGGGAATGGCCAGTAAGCTGATTCTGAAAACATCAGTTGCATACTCACATGGTAGTGCTAAGAGGTTCTAAACCTCGCTGCTGTCTACAAGTAATAATTAGACCACAGGGGAAGATGCCTAGACATGTACTATCTTGTGCTAATTTGATACATCTAAGAGATGAATTTGAAAAAGTAAGTCACGCAATTGATTCCCAAAGGGACCTTAAACTGTCCTCTGGAGCCATGATCTATTCATACACAAAAGTTACATACAAACGTCTTCTCCCCTTTGTTGGCAATTGAGCACAGGACCTTTCAATGCTAGGCAGCTGCTCTACCACTGGCCCACACACTTCCACCTTCTGCACACAGAATTTGCAGAGGAATAACATTCCAGCCAATCCACAATTTCACCTGCTGGCTTCTAGAATCTAGGATATGTTGCCTCATATGGAAAAGGGATGATTTAGTAAGGTATCAGGAAGTGGGGGCAGAGCCCATGTGACATACAGTTTTACAAGCAAGGCAAGAGGATCAGAGTCAGGCTTGAAATGCTATTGACTTTGAGGATGAAAAAGAATCCAGGGATGGGCAGTGTCAAGGGCAAGAACATAGATTCTCTCCTGGAGTGTCTAGAATGAATATAGTCCTAACAACTTGATTTTAAGAATTTTAGTCCAGGGGTATCAGATGGTAAACCTGTGTCAGCTAAGGCAGTCACTGTGTGAACATTTGTGATAGGCTGCACAGGACACTAATTTACTCATGATTTTGACCTGTGTTTAGAGTTTGGAGTCAAAAGATTGTGAAGGTAGGAAATCAGGGAGACTTCCTGTGGCACTGCTGTCCAGATGGTTCAGAATCTAAGTGTGGCTAAGAGTAACTGATGTAGACAGATGAAGATGGGAACACAAAGCTAAGCTGGCCCCAGAGGGGCATCTCATCTGATCACTTGTAGAGGAGAATCTGCAAGCAATGTAACTTGAGGTTTCTATTCCAAATGACTTGGAGGAAGAGGAGGATGCAATTTATAACTGGGATTGGGCAAGAGCGAAGGGAAGGAAGTTGGGAGGGAAGGAATTCAAATCTCAGGTTTATAGGAGGTTGGTTTGTTAGGCTTGTTGAGGCAGGGTCTCACGGTAACTCAGGCTGGCCTTGTCTTCCTGCTTTGGCTCCCTGAGTCCTGGGATTCTAAGAGTGTGTATCATCACACCTGGCTAAAATCTCAGGTTGTAGTGTGACTGAGCTGGGACAGCTGGTGGAAGGTTAGTCTTTAAAATGTCAGGCAGACAGTTTGAAAACTGGATGTGGCATTCCCAAAGGCCAAGAGCAAATGGGAGCTGTAAAAGCATTCATCTTAGAGTCTTGAATTAAATTAGGAGTGGAGAGGTGGCCTCGGAAGAGATTCAGGAAGAAGGAATGCAGGGAAGGGCTTTAGGAGAAATGCCAGGTTTTAAGAGAAGACAGAGAAAAATCAAAAGATGGCATTACTGCGATGACCTGAGGAGTTAAAAATGAATTTTTAAAATGAAACATGCCAACTATGTGCCTGACTCATTCTGTTCATGTTAATAGTTAGTTCCTCAAATGCCAATTAAACCTCATACATTCCAATCTGAAATGTTGCCCTACCACTGAGGTCCTGACATAAACCCCCTGAATCCCATTTGAATTATGCAAGGATGATGTTCAGTAGACTCTCCTCATTCGGAGCCGGGTTCCCTCCCTGACTTATTCTCTGGCCATTGTTCCCTGGTATAAACTCCTTCAGACCTCTGAGTTTACAGTACAGGCTGAATTCATTGTTTGGGGTGGGGTCTGTGTTGTCAGAGTAACTGCTATATGAAGGTGACCTATGTCATTTAAGGAAAGAATCATTTGGAAGGTAGTATTCTGTGTATCTGTGTAAGGTGTGAGCATTAGAGAAATGTCCTGTGACATTTGAGCTCAGTCACTCACATCCTTCTGCACATTTACATTTGGGAAAAGTCAAGACATCACTCAAAACAAGTGCTTTAGGAAATTGGGCGGAACGGTGTGTGTACAAATTTCTTCCCTCCAAGAGGTCAGGTGAGAAACCTGGTGAAACCACATTAGTCAGTTTTCAGATGAATTCAGTGACTGATCAAGACAGGGTGTCTATGAGCATGCTGAACAGAGACTACTTCCGTGAGACCTCAGGTCTGACCCACTCACCCTTCAGTTAGAACCTAAAGAATAGCACTTCTTGTTCAATTTTATTCATATAAAAAATGACTAGGATTCTTTGGGTCGTGTCTGGTGTGATGTTTCTGAATTACTCACAGCTTGGCTTGAGTCTAATCCAGAAAGAATGGCCCTGGGCTTCCTAGTGATCTATTTTCCATCACAGCTCCTCATGGCAGTGGGTGAATGAATCCACTGCCTGGAATCTCCCTTAAATCCCTCATTTTTCACTTTTCCCAACCACTACTAGCGTCAGGAAGGAACCCTCTCATGTAACTCATTTCCTTGCTTTTTGACTTACCCTTTCTTTCAAAGAAACCATAAACCTGTCCAAACCCTGCCGTACTGCCCCAGCCATGGGTCCCCCTTCAGCACTCTGCAGAGACCTCAACTTAAGATCATTCCTTTGCAGAGGATTGCCTTCTGTTTAATTTTGATTTCATCTCACCTCCTCACACTGTTGATTGTCCTGTGACCTGACAGAGAGAGATATAGAGAGAGAGAGACAGTAAGACAGAGAGAGTGTCCTGGATGCAATACTGTTTAAAGTAGTTCATTTCAGAGCAAGAAGAAAGTTACAAGCTGCCACACTGTGACAGGTAAAATAGACATGTTTAAGGTGAAATAATTATATTTGGGAGATCTTGTGTGTGTGTGTGTATGTGTGTATGTGTGTGTGTGTGTGTATGTGTGTGTGTGTGTGTGTACTCCCCGGTACCGAAAACTGAAGGGAAAAAAGTATTTAACTTTGGAAACAGCTAGCATCATTGGCTGCTGAACACAAATGACCCTTCATGACAATGATGTTTTTTTCCCCATCTGTGCCTCAACAGAAATCATAAAATTTATAAATTTAAAAAGAATTTTAATCCCTTGTTTAAAAAAAAAAAGCAATCTTTGCTGAATCAGAAAATTTCACAAATACAAATACTTCTCACAAGAAAAATTGCTTTCTGACCTCCTTGTAGACAGTCTTGACTTGGCTGCAGATGTGTCACTAGCAGAGGATAATTACTCTTTAACAAGTTTGACTTAGCAACAAACTTTAGATTCCTCCGTGACTCCCTTTTAATAACCCTGACCAGATTCTGCCTTTGGGTTCACAGTTCTTGGGAAACAAGAGTAGGTTCGTTTCACTCCTACAGCGCAAATGGTACACTTCTCCCACCCCCACCCTCTTCCAGAAGAGAACTTACGGCTCTGGCACAAGGTGTCCTGCAGAAACAGCAACCTAGCAGCAATCAAGACAAGGACTTTCATCTTGACGGTCTGAGACTGGTTATAGGATGTTATCAAGTTTTCAAAGTCTCAGAACAGATGTCCCTCTGCTTCATGTACTAGCAGCAAGTGGAAGCCTGAGAAATGTCCCCCCTGCTCTGTGTGGGCAGGGACTTGTCCTGCCTCTGCAGGGAAAGGAGGTGACCACTTGATGTTTCTGTAAGAGTGACTCAGGCCGATCCTCTCTGGAGTGTTTCTCCATATCCCTTTAACTCTTTCTCACCCCTGCGGTTATTTCTTTTTCTCCCTGGGGCATCTAAATAATGGCAAGGGCTGTAGAGTCCTTTGCAAAACAACTGAGAACAGACACCGGGCAGCAATTAGCTTTGAATTGGTTCCACAGCTCAATTTTTCTCCCCATTTCAAAAACATAGCTCCAGAGGTATACTTTCTATTTAATATGTGAATAGTTAGAAATTATACTTATGTATCAGTACCTTGCTCAGCCATTGTCAGAGAGGTTTGTTCTTATAGTAGGTGGGAACTAACAGACCCACAACTGGACAATGTGCAGAGGGTGAGAGATTTTGGATAAATGTCTTTGTCAAACCTCTTTCCTCAAGGCTTGGGGATCATCACAGAACAAGAGGTGAAAAGATTGCCTCAGGACTATAGTGAGACAGACCTTCTCACAGGGGAGAGAAGATTCTCTGCCTACCTTGGTGCTTGTCCAAAACTCAGTTTGGTTGGTTCTGGGAGGAAGATTCATTTACCATAGGTCAGTGTGTTCTAAGCCATTTAATAACTCTGGAGAGTTGGATTACGGGACAGGCTCAGGCCAAACAATTCCATTTGAACTAAAATCATAATAAAATATTGTAGTAATCAACTGTATTTAATTGAACTAAAAACATAATAAAACAGGGAAGCACAAGAATTAGCTTTTATCCCACAAATCTTGATGAACAAGCCTATATAATCATTTTAAATTTCACATATATATATGTGTATGTCACATTTTTATTTTAGCCATCATAATGTTCACTAGTGCTAAGTATATTTAACCACAAAAGAGAAAACTTGATGCTATTATGTTTGCCTTAATGAACACTATATGATTAAATTCCAAGTCAGAGAACTCAAGCTCTAAAATGCAGCAAGAATCAGAAACTTCAAACTTCACATGAGACTTAAAGGCAGAGGACTTAGTACCTAGGAAGCAATAGAGAGATCTATATTAACTCTATCATCTTGATTAAACTTAGCTAAACCAAGTCATTTTCAAAGGTCACATTAACACTTCAACTGCATAAGTTTAAGGAGCCATAAACTAAGGTAGAATGTTCTCATGTTGTAGCAACAGTAAACCCAGAAAATTTGGGGTGGGGGGAGGATTTTTATTTTAAACTTTCTTAATATCACCCAAGTTTAGCAAATTATGCTTTGATTTTCATGAGACTGGTTGTTAGTAATTCCATGTACTCTTAGTTCACATGCATAGCCTGGCTGTACAGCTGGGTGAGCCTGGCCACCACAGAGCTGTTCCTAGACTTCCGGTGAGTGACAGGGAGATTTCACAACTATACACTTCTGTTTTCACTTTTGGTTTTCTGTTTAGCTTGATTTCAGCATGTCATGGTTTCGAAACTATTGACTTAGACTTGTATGATTTTGAAAGTCTGACCTCAGTTTGCCTTCTGAGACTGATGCTTTAATCTTCAGAGTGGAACCATCACATCATCCAGGCAGGAGCATGTGTGGTCCATCTGCTAGTGATGCCACATGCTCTTCAGAGAAAGATGGCTGAGACGGGAGAAATCTTATGTAGTGTTTGATTTTTAAATTTTTTTTCCTGGGAAGGATGGGATTTCTTTGTATTTAAAAACAGAAAGAAAAAAATCCTAGGGCTAGCAAGCAGGCACAGAGGGTAAGGCACTTGCCTGCTACTCAGGCCTGATGACCTGGTCAACCCTTGAAACTCAAAGGTGGAAAGAGAAAACCAACACCACAAAAATTGTCCTCTGACCCCCACACATGCACCCACACACATACTGTGTAAATGACTGTAAATCCTGCTTTCCTGTCTTCTTTTCTTCAAGCCCTCCTCTCATTCTTTCTGTTTTTTCTTGAACCTCCTCCAAAGTTTCATTTCCTAAGAAATTATTAAGCTGCTTAGTGATGGTTCCCACATGGCAGCAGTCGCTGGAGATGACCAGGAAACAGGCCTCATGAATTTTCTAGAGTACCGTGTCTGCCCCCAATAATACAAAAGAAGCAGCATGTCTGGTGTAGAGCCCTCACCTCACAGAGCCCCTGAGGGAAGCTAGTGAATGTTGTTCTCCCTCCAGACTCAGTACACTTCCTGAGCTCTTCCTGAAGTTTACCCAAAAAAGTCTTCAATGCCAGAGCTGATGCTTTCCATGTGCTACAGCTGTGCATGGGTGCATGAGCATATTCATGTGCATTCACATGTGTAGGTACACGTAGAAAGGGTACATGTGTTGTTATACCTGAGTGTAAGAATTACCATGGACGCCAGGGAGGCTAGACATGCTGTAGCATGCATGAGGATTTTATTGTTACAGATAGTTTGTATGTAACGAGGTCAATAGCCTTGTTCTGGCACAGCAGAAAGGCTAAGGACCCCACTGTCACAAAGGGTGGGGATCTTTAAAGAAAAACCTTAAGTAAGCAAGATGCAACACACCTTGGCATTCCAGGGTTGGACAAAGGGATAAGGTACAGCAGCTATTGGTTGAGTCCTCAGTTGCAAATCTAACTTTTGAATCCACTGGCTGCCTGGGCAGCAAGGCTTTTCTGAAACTATGCCCTGCCCTCAGGTACCAATGTGTGGATGAATCCTTGAAACTGGGCCCTGCCCTCCAGGTTCTCACAATGTGCTAATAGGTGTGAGTGTGGGCATCAGCATGTGCATCTACATGGAGACCATAGGACAACCTCAGGTGTCATTTTTTGGATGTTATCCACCTTACTTTTTGGGGACAGGGTCTCTCACTAGCCTGGAACTTGCTATTTTTGTGAGGCTGACTGGTCAATGAGCCTTAAGGATCCCCCTGTCTTCATCTCCCCAGTGCTGGAATTAGAACGGCACACTGCCACTTCTGGCTTTTTTTTTTTTTTAATGAGTCCCAGGGAACCAAACTGAGGTCCTTGTGCTTGCCAGCTAAGCTATCACATAGCCTGTCCTAGGCATCTTGATTCCAGGTGTAGAGCACAACACTTATCCCTACGTGTATAAATGAGCACTCACATTTTAACAATGGAATTCCAGAGGCTAGAGAGATTGCTCAGCACTGGACCCGAGTTTAGTCCCAGCATGCATGTCAGGTAGCTCACAGCTGCCTATATCTAGCTCCAGGATCAGTTGCCCTCTTGGTATTCTGAGAATAATTGCACTCATGTGCACATACATACAGACACATCTGTTAGTTTTTTGCGCGTGGGGAGAGACACACACACTCACTGGCAGGTGCCACATGAGAGTTTATTTTAGAGAGTTATGGAGAGGTGGGTACCAAGAGAAGAGCAGGATAGAGAGACAGAGAAAGAAGAGAGAGAAGTGGGGAGAGAGAGTGGGCTGCCACGAGGCATGTCTTTTTAAGAGAAGGGGTGGGCACTAATCTACGTGGCCACGCCCAGGAGTGTGCCTTCTGTACATAGTGCATGGGCATTATAGGAACACTTACAACACCTATACACATAATTAGAACTAAAGTAAGTCTTCTAAAAGGTAGAATTCTAGGACTAGAGGGGTGGCTCAGAGTTTAAGAGCACTGGCTGCTCCTCCAAAGAACCTGGGTTCAATTCCCAGTAGCCACATGGCAGCTCACAACTGTCTATAACTCCAGTTCCAGACGTTGTGCAAGCAAAGCTCAATATACACTAAGTAAATAAGTCTTTCTAAATATTTCCTTAAAGTATTTAATATCTACTCATAAAATTGACTTGAAGGCCCCTTTAATATCTGCGAGCACCCTGTTTGGAGCAAAATCTTCAGAATTTACACCAAATGTACAACACTAAAAATAACCCTATCGCTGTCATTGGGGCTGTCCCTTCTTTCTGGAGCCATTGTTTGTGCTGATATATTTTATGATTTAATTAAATACATCACCACAATTGTTAACTACTTAGTTTCTTCTCCTGCATACAAACCCCTTCCTACCTACTTCTCAACCACGTGTCATAGCTGACACCACCTTGAGTCAGTGGATCCCGATGGTTTCAGTGAGTGTTGTGGACTCGGATGGTTCTGGCGTCTCTGAAGCCCTATCTGCTCTTCCACTAGTATTTTTGCATCTATTCTTGTCTGTGTGTCTGACAAACATTGAGTATCATTTTTTCCCTCAAATTTAAAAAACTCCCCTGGCTTCCTGGGACAACTTGGCACTTGGTTTTTCAACCATGGTTTCCGAATGCTTAACTTCATAGCCATGAATGGTTTGGTTTTTTTTTTAAACTTTTATTTGTTTATTTATTTATTTGCCTTGGTGTTTGCCTGGAACTGGAACTACAGACAGTTGTTAGCTGCCATGTGGGTGCTGGGAATCGAACCGGGGTCCTCTGGAAGAGCATCTCTCCAGCCCCATGAATGGTTTTTTAATAGAGGTGGCATTTGAGTGATGAGTTCTGAGACAGGGCAGTAGCCACCTAAGAGAGAGTGCTATGCCCTAAAGGAGGGTGCTGTGAGGTCCAAGAGCGGGAAAATGAGAAACTTGGGCAAGGCCTGATCACTGACCCTCAACCCACAGTTCTGAGAAGAGGGCTTGTGTTTCTTTCTAAGATTAAACAGAAAAGGATGTAACAAGACAGACATCCATTTTGAGATGATTGGGGGTTCTCACTAGAGAACCACTATGGTACAGACCAAATTGGCAGGAATGGAGCCACATCAGACACTCATCACAGCTGTCCATCTAGAGCAGTGGTTCTTAACCTTTCTGATGCTGTGACCCTTTAATGATTCCTCATGCTGTGGTGATTCCAAACCATAAAGTTATTTTGTTGCCACTTTGTAACTGTGACTTTGCTACTATTTATGAATCATAATGTAAATATCTGATCTGCAACCACAAAGGGGTCACGACCCACAGGCTGAGAACCACTGATCTGAGGGCTGATATGGCCTGCCTATTATCAGTTTGTGCTGTATGGTGGTGCTACCTAATGCTTGCTGGGTAAGAACTAAGAAATGATGATGATAAAATGACTCCTGAAGGGCAGGGTTGACTCTGTTCCATCAGCATTTATTGTCCTAATTCCATGTCACTATTCCAGGGTCCTGAATGTGTGTCTAAAGTCCTCTGGCTGGATGAGATACAGCAAGCCATCGATGAAGCCAATGAAGATGAGAGCAGAGTAAAGCAATGTAAGCCCGCGCCACCTTTGCTTGTTAGACCTGTCTCGCTTTTATGTGGGTACACATCTGAAGTCACTCCCTTTGAGTTTCTGGAAAGATCTGAATACTTTTCAGTTTTCATTCTCAGATTCATATCTAGCTAGTTAGTTTCTAGTCGCCAGGTGCTATCTCCAATGTTGCTAAACAAAAATCCATATAGCAGAAATATTTTGTAGAATCTGAAATTGTATGTTTAAGTCAGATCCTTTTTTTCCCCATTGATTCATAGAAAACTATTTTCGCAGTAAATGTTGATTCCCTTTTTTATGCTCTCCATTATTAGTAGAAATTCTTCACAGAAACAGACCAAAGGGTGGAAAGAGAAGAAGTGGGGAGGGAGGGAGGGAGGGAGGGAAAATTCAAAGTCAGACTTGCATCAACAAGTGCCCACTCTTCATCACGCTGGGCAGATGGGCGTGGTTGCATCTGATAACAGACTCTGCAACAGGATGAATCAGAAGCTGATGGAGGTGGCCAAGTGTTCATGACATTCTTGTCTGTGAAGTTGGCTGCTGGTTAACTTATTTCTCTCTCAAGCTGTATAGACGGAAGAGTTCTAGGCCATGTAAAAAGAAATGAAGCCCATGAGATGGCTCAGTGGGTAGGGGTGCTTGCTGCCAAGTTTGAGGACCCGGGTTTGATTCCTAGAACCCACATGCTAAAAGCTGCCTCCCATAAGTTGCCCTCTGTTCTCCATGTGTATGCATACAAGTAAGTACATGAATAAAAAAAAGTAAGAAAAAATGGAAAGATGTGAATTATGAAAACCATCCAGGCCCCTGAATTCCCATAATGGAGTCTCACAGGGCCCTTTAATGGAAGGTGGTCCAAGTCTCCTTGAGGCAGGATGTCACTTTACTGCCAAAAAAATTCTGCTTGCTGACGTGTTCTGTAGCTCCTGTTTTGTTAGATTTCTTATCCTACCTAGGAATTGTACCAAGCATAGTATGCTGGATCCTTCTGTATCAATTAATCAAGACAATTTTCCCAGAGATGCCCACAGGCCAGTCTGAACTCAGCAGTTCCTCCATCAAGGCTTCTCCTCTCAGGTGACCCTGGGCTGTGACAAGGTGACTGAGGTAACTGGGACAGTCACTTAACACTTGCCAGAGTGTGATATAAAGATCAGGGCGAAAATCCATCTTCTCCACCTTCTTTCTAAATGTAGAAAGGATTTTAACTTGGTTTCCCCTTACCTGCTTCATTTCTAACTTAATGTATTTACGGGTTATACAAACAATCTCATTGGATGGACCAGGGCATTCTTTCCTAGAATTAAGTAGATAATAAAGCAAAATTTGCTAAATTCCTTTAAGTAACCTAAAGTTTCACTATGATTTTATTTATGGGATCAGGCAGAAATTGGAAAGGTTTGTTAAGTTTAAGTTAATCCAAAATAAAGTTTCTGGCTTCCTTTACCCTCTTCAACTCACTGTGCCTTTCTGTGGCATTTCCCCGGACTGGCCATGACAACCTGGTCAACAGTGCTAGCTTAATGCAAGAGAATATTAAGATTTCCATGTCTGAACTATCATTTTGCTTACTCTAAAATAACTATCTTCATAAAGCAAAATCTCCAGAATAAGTTCTAGATCTGGGCTATTTGTCTACCTTTTGGTCTGCGTTCCCCCTCAGTTTTCAACACCTACGTCACAGGGTGGAGCCTCCCTGCCATGCATACTACATAGATTTTATATTACAGCAAGCACCACTGAGTTACCTGCATACCCACACAAACCTAACCAGACAATATTAGAGTTTTTAACATACCGTGTACCCATAGAACCTTCTTTTTACAACCCAAACTGGTAGGTGAATCAGTGGTTAGCCAGGTGCATATTGTCAGATGATCAGAGAAAAAGTTTAATGCCAAAACACCAATGCAGTCCTGGAAGGTTGAAGTATGTATTTATATACCTTATATAAGTAAAATGTAATGATTATCAGAAACTTTTTTTCCCTCATTACCCAGGGGTTTCACTGGTTGTTGATGTCAATGAGTGTTTGGATAGAAAACAATCAGATCATATCTTGTCCATACTAAAGTCTTCTACTGGTAACATCAATGACATAATCCCAGAATGTGCCAACAAGTACTACGATACCCTTGTGAAAGCAAAGGAATCCAAGTCTCACAGCGGTGAGTATTTTCATGACTTAGCACAAATATGTCATTTAAAATATGATGGTTTATATGACATTGTAATTTCTCAATTTTGGGATAATTGTTGCTTTTTACATCAATCTCTCTGAAATGTCTGTGGCAAAGGAAATGTTTTTAGGTTCTTTTTTAAAGTTGCAGTTATCTCAGCAACAATGCTGAGATATGGTAGCATCATAGAACTGAGATACAAGCAGATCTTTATACTAATAACTGTCATCCTTTAACCCTCTATGAGAAAAATGATATGTGATTATATAATATTAAGGGATAAGAAGCAGGAATATATTAGTAAAATGTGACAGACAGTTTCATAGACTGGAATATTAGCCACCAACAAAAGGGATGAAAAGACAAGTGTTACAACATGGATGAACCTGAAAACAGTCTGTTCAGTAGGGGAGACAGAGCCATGAAGTCCTGGCAAAATGGCTCAGTGGGAAGAAGCACATTCTATGAAAGCTTGATGACCTGAATGCTATGCCTAAAAACCATGTAGGAAGAAGAAATGGACTCCTCAGAATTGTTCTCCATACATACACCATGGTGTAAATGTACTGGCACGCATGTATTTACACACACACCTACACACATACACACAAATATTTAATTATAAGACCAACAAACAAGTGTTCAACTGTTCATTTGAAGAGAAAGCTGCCACATTTTGGGGACACTGACAAACTGAACACTTAAGTACTGAAAACCGAAAAGAATCAGCAAATGCTTTTATGACCTGGTTATCCTATTTAATTATTTGAATTATGTAAATATTGTGTGAAGACAGCCATTCAAGCTTTGATTTCCCTGGGAAGATAGGGAGTCTAGTGAGCACTTAACAGCGGTAGATTTGGATTAGTCAAAACTTTTCAGTGGCTAAGTAGTTCTTAGGTCTCTGCTTTGAGTCACAACTCATGGCTAATTAACAAAAATAAAGGTTTCTAAATGCACTCTAATGCATAGCTCATAGATTCATGAGAAAGAAACATTCTTCTCAACCAACTTAGGACATGACTGCCATAGACTTACATAGCACATTGCCACCCACCCAAGCCACAGCCTTTCAGCATTTTTACCCCTCTTTTTGTGTGGCTATGGCAAGCATCTTGAGTCAAATCAGGAATTTTCTTTTTTCCCTACGTCCATTGACCTTTATGCTGTATATTTTCTATTTTATAATTTGCATTAATTTATTCCCAGAAATGCCTCACCTCCACTTTAAATTTGGGTCATGGCCTTGTAATTCAGTTCTTGTCAGAGAAAGTTATAGAGAGCTTTATTAGCAAGTAAAATTCTCCTCATTGGTCTCTTCGATTTGCTTGTAAGGGTGTCAGCATGTACATGTAACATGCATTACTTGTTCACTTTTGCTTTCTGTTGGCCTTTTTTGACTTAGGCTATCTGTCTTAGGGTTTCTGTTGCTGTGAAGAGACACCATGACCACAGCAACACTTACAAAAGAAACATTTAATTGGAATGGTTTGATTACTATTTCAGAGGTTCAATTTATTATCATCATGACAGGGAGCATGACAGCATTCAGGTAGATGTAGTGCTGGCTACAACTTGACCAGAAGGCAGTAGGAAGTGGACTTTGAGACACTGCTCAGTATCCTGAGCATAGGAATCCCCAAAGCCCGCCCCTACAGTGACACACTTCCTGTCCACACAAGGCCATACCCACTCCCACAAAGCCACATCTCCTAATAGCACCACTCCCCCTATGAGACTGTGGGGCCAATTACATTCATACTACCACACCATTCCAATGAAAGAATTGGAGTCCAGGGTCAGTTTTAGATATTTGTCTTTCCCCATTTGGCAGGGGTGAGGGGGTGGGGTGGGGATAAGAAACTGCCATTGAGTACTTAAAATTCATTCTATTTTACTATGTCATTTCTAGGGACTGTAACATAGACCAACTGAATACTTAGTGAAAAATAGTTTTGCTAGGTTATGATATGTGGTCTATCAGACTTGACTTATCAAACCTAGTTATCTTTTTCCTATCCCCTTTTAACCAGAGTCCAGATAAATGGTATGTTTCTGGACTTACTATCTATGTATGTATGTTTACTATTTATGTATTTATTTACTATTATGTAATAGTATATAGGTAGGAAAGTATAAGAGCTCCATTCTGCTGCAGACATTAACTATTTTTTCTTTAGTGTCTAGTGAAGGTTCATGGGTCAAACTCAACCTGCAGAAATATAACTACTATTACAACACAGATTCCAAAGAAGGTTCTTGGGTCCCACCTGAATCATGCTTGCCTAAAGAATCGTGGCTCACAGGAGAAGAAATTGAGGTAGGAGGTTGGCATTTGTTGGAAAACTGTACTATATAAGAAATGTGATTGCTGGTCTATTCTTTATCATGGAAAGTGGTAGAGGAGACTAATCAATTTATTTGAAGGATGTATGGAAGTAGTCTTCTTGGACTGAAGTTGAGTATACTACCTTATCAGGAACTGTTAATTTCATATCTGGCACAGCCAAATCAAAGAGGACCTGGGGAAGAAACATTGGCTGTTTGTCTGACATGCTAGCTGCTTCTAAACAGTCAGTGTTCAAGATTTTCTTGACAAAGTTAAGTTTCACTAATAATAATTTCTTAGTTGTCAATATATATTACATCTTTCCTCTCTCTCTTTGCCTACCACTTAACATGAGACCATTTCAAATGAAATTCATTTTTCCCACAAAGTACTAGGATGGACACCCATGCCACAGATAAGTACAACCATCTCCAGGATGGCTTTAGGAACAGACAACAGGGAGATGCAAGAACAGGATGGAAAACTTCAAATGTCCACTTCTCTGAAACAATTGTTTTAGCATGTTTTTGTTGGTTAATGACATTTTTGCAAGTTTTGCATGTTCTAGTGTCCAAATATAATTGAGTATATTTGGTACATACATGACTTTGATATAAAGAACTTAGTTCTAAATATTTGCAAAGCAACAGAAAACATTGGTCCCAAAAGCCCTTTTCAGGCTCCATTCTAAATCATTTTTTATTTTTATGTTTGTTTTTTGGGGGGGCGTTGTTTTTTGTTCCTTTTGTATTGTTTTTGTTTGTTTTATCTTTTCAATTTTCCCATCCTATGTAAAGGAATGAAACAAACAGCTTGGCAAGAGACTGATCCCTCTGCGACCATGTTATATTAGATCTATCTTTTAAGAACATGAAAATAAATAGATGCTCCCTAGAAAGTTTAAAAGCAAAGCAAAGGCAAACAAAAAACCAAGTACTAAACCATAAGTACATGTTCAGAGGGCTATCGCTAGAATGGCCTTTTTCATGGGATCTTTTGTGTTATGGGAAGTTGGTGTAGTTATGGAAGGATGAAGTGAACGAAGTCAGAGAGGCTTGGAGATGGGACCATCAATCCTCTTCTGACAGTCAGATGTCAGAAGCAAGTTTCAGCTAGAAATAATCTTTCACGTGTGCCCATGAGCCTGCAAAGAATGAGTGTCACTACAAACAAGTCTGTGGAAAGCATAAACACAGCATATTTCTTTCCAAGGCACTGCAAATCAGTGTGATCACTATATCATTCTAGAAGGGGAGGTAGAGTATGTACCATCACCTCCAATGTTCCTTAGAGGAGGAAATGAGGCAGAGAGTACATAGAGGAAGCTGAGATAGTTCTACAGCTTGCACAGGATATGTCAATACTACAGAGGCTTTTCCCAATGCTTCAAGTTTCTAATCTAACTTTTCCAGCCTCCCACTATCACCTACTGTTTCTGATGCAGCCATCAGTTTATCTAAGGGTGCTATCACATGCCCATTGCTCTGGAATTAATAATACAAGATGCAGCTTGAGAAACAGATGTATTATGACACAAATGATGAGCAATGCTTCCCTGGGGAAAAAGCTAAGGGAAAAAAGCTTGCCAAGATTGCCTTGGACTCAGAAGACATGAGACTTGCTGATGCATGCAGGTGTTAGAGTATGTTCAGAGAGAATAAACTAATAATCATTCTGTCTTGGAAAAGAAAAATAGAGCACTTAAATATAGATCACATTAGTATCATTAAAAGTCAGTCACTGTTGGGTACAGTGGCACACACTTTGAGTCTCAGCACTCGGGAGGTAGAGACAGATGGGTCACTGAATCTGAGACCATCCTTCCATACATATTACAGGCCAGCCTAGACTATTAAATAAGACCCTACCTCAAAAAGAAAGAAATAGAAGTCAGTAGCCTCGGACATGCAGCCACATACAAAATAGTGCTATAAGTTGAGGGGGCAGGGATGGATATGGCCTGAATCTGAAAATGTTTAATGACAAAACTGAAAATGAGAAGAAAAAAAAAAACTAAAGGTCATAGTTTATTAAATAATTTTAGATGTTCAAAGTGCTTACAAATTTTAGGCAAGGAATCTGAGAGCAATGAATGATTAGTGCTAATTATCCCGTGCCAGCATTGAAAAGATGTGCTACCCTATGAGGAAGTAGCATTGAAGAGTTAAAGTTTGAGAGAGGAAAAAAAAAAAGGCTCATCTGGTGTGCAAAGATGCCAGATACATTTTGTTATGTTGAATTATTTGTCTATTGAGTTAATAAATGGTGAATGGTTTTAGCCTTTTAAAAATAAGCTGAAGTTACTGTTCTTATTCAGTGAATACATTTGCATACGTCTGCATATATCTTCTCTTAATGCTTTCTGTGCACATTTAAATGATTTTCTTTCTTACTACTTAAATGAACCAGCAGCTGGGTGCAAGTGTGCTGAGTAAGAGTCTCCAGCTGTAGGGATGACTCCAGTCTTCCTATCTACATAAGAGAGAAGGGAAACTCCATCAGGAGCCCGCATGAAAACTTCTCTTCATCCCCTTCTTCTTTTTCCCCATTCCTCTGGACTTCCTGTCCGTCCTTGAGATCATTTGCTATCTTCTTCCACCTTCTTTATGCCTCCTGTGTCTGCTTTCCCTTGGAACATCATTTGGGACTAGGGAAGGGTAAAGAACCCAGGACTTTGTGGTCACTGCTGTTTTCCCCTGCTCTGGTAGTCTGAGGGAGAGGGAGGCAATGCCCAGTCTTTACAGTAGTCAACTTTGACCCTCTGACAGTCTCTGCCATCAGGACAGCAACATGTGAGATCATTCCACACCTTCTTATGCCACTTCCCCACCAAGCTCAGAGGATTCAAAAATCCTATGACTAGGAAGAAGCCACATCATCCCTTGGCTCTTGTTAAATTTGTCTTTAAACCAAGCCAAATGGAACAATCTGTTTTATTTCCTAAAAACTGCCATTTCCAAACCTGTTCTCTATGTTCCTTTCACCTGCTGTGTAGAGTGTAACCATAAGACATATCTCTTGACAGGAAATCATTGAGAAAGTCACATCAAATTACATCCATGAGAACCTATGGTCTGCTCCAGAAGAACTGCTTCTCCGCTTTGAAGCCACAAGCTCAGGACCCATCCTTAGGGAGGAGTTTGAAGCTAGAAAATCATTCTTATATGAACAAGTAGACAGTGTGGTCAAAATACAGGTATGTGAATCATCTACCACAGTTAGAGCAAAGTGTCCTGTCTCCTGAAAATGCTTCCTTTGACAATAGAACAGTCAGTAACCAGCATTCTAATAGAGCTGTCTCTTTCCTCAAGATTGCACTATTTTAGAAAGCATTTAAGATGGAGACTGCCTTGTTGATGAAGTATTTTAAGTTGTGGTTCTCAGAAGAGTATCTAGGCTTACTCAGATCTAACACTATCAGCTTGGTTAGAACTGAATGACAACTTCAGATCGGGGTTGAAATTGTGCTTCCTAAATAGCAGCATGTCCATGTGTACTTCTCCTGCTGAACTTGCAATTTTAGGGGTTGGTAGAGGGAAGTTAATGTGTAGCTTCTTCTAGCCAGAGCCAGCGGAAGACAATGGAGCTGGAGCACATTCAGCCTCCGCTGGGGTGCAGGGGTCTTCTTTGTAAAATTGTTACTCTTTGTCAGACCTGCAGGATTTCTCCTCTCTACCCTCTTTAAAACCTTGCTACAACAAAACTGTATGCCTTGAGCTTTCTCAAGGGAGAAGAACTTGTCATCCAGATGTTTCTCCTGTGTTCTTGCATTACCCTCTACTATCTTCCTAAGGTCTGCGTGTGTATCCCCCCCCTGCCCCCCAGGCTAACAGGAGCAGGCCACTGACTGGCAGACTTGAAGGACTTTGCTTCAGCCAATATCTGTGAGATTTTCTTTTTTTTTTTTTTTAACACTTTTATTTATTTATTTATTTGCCTTGGTGTTTGCCTGGAACTGGAACTACAGACAGTTGTTAGCTGCCATGTGGGTGCTGGGAATCGAACCCGGGTCCTCTGGAAGAGCAGACGGTGCTCTTAACCACTGAGCCATCTCTCCAGCCCCCATCTATGAGATTTTCTAAACTGGAGACATTTCAGTGGAATAGCTTCTCTTTTGCAGCTGTTGCTGAACACCTTTGCTCCCAGTACCTTGTGTTTATGTTATTTGGGACTGAAGATGACTGTTATTAACTTAGTCTTGTATCTTGTATAAGTGTCGTTGTGTTTTATTTGTTCAAGATGTCAGCAGGACCAAAATGAGGGGTTTTTTTTGTTTTGTTTTGTTTTGTTTTTTAAGAGATCTCTGTTGTAAACCTGACACTTAGGTTTTTCTGTGTGAGCCAATGAGTTTCTAATTCCAAATTATTCTAGCTTATGAAAACATAACCTAAAAATAGAGTAATCTACACCAATAAAAGCTAAGGCTCCAGTTTTGCACAAAATTCAAAGTGTCAGCCAGTGTAGTACAACTTGGACCAGCCCTGTACCCCTCCGGTCTTGGAACAATGTTGCAGTTAGGAATCATACTAAAGAGTCCACCCTTAGAGACAGATTGCTGTTTACATTAGAACCTAGTGTGGAAGACAGAAGACTGCTGGGAAAGGACAGAGATAGTCACATGGGGCCATGCTCCGCCTCCACAGCAGTGGTTCACAATTGAAGATGTCACCAAACTCACAACTCATCCACCATTCACCATGCCTTCTTTTTTTCCATCTTACATTTTCCCAACAACGATGACATGAGGTCTAACAGTAAGGTACTTAGACTGATGTGGCTCAGAAGTGAATGCACTGACCCATGAACCCAAAAGACCAGGAACCAAAAAGCATAATGTTAATCTAATTTCTCACCAAATGCTAATGGAAGGCATATTAAAGAAATACTGGAAGGTTTTCCCCTACACTGAACAGCTCAAGCTTTCTAGGTAGTGAACTGTTCCCAGACCTGTATTCCTGACAGTTTTAAAGGGAAATTGAGAGGCCAATCTTCTTAATCTAAGCCAGGCAGATCCAGGTTATACTTAGAGTTCATTAGATACCAGTCCAACATGGAGGGAAATCAAAGAGAATCTATCTGTAATTTTTGTTTTTAGTGCTGGTAATTAAGCCCGCTGCCTTGGGTATGCTAGGCAAGTAATCTTGAGCTGTACCACCAACAAACTGTCCAGTTTTAGAACAATTAAAAGTCTCTAATAAAATTTCTTAGGTGTAGGGCTGGTGTATGGCTCAGTGGTGGAGTGTTTATTGGCAGTCCTGAGGCCCTGAGTCCAATCCCCAACACTAAAAGAAAAAAAAAGTAAGTTTAAAAACAAGGAAACCAGAACAAGTCATCATACATAAGTAAACCAAATTTGATTTATATCAAATACATAGAAAATTAAGATAATTTGTGAAAATGTAAGTGAAGTAAATATCGAACTATATTCTTTTAGAAGAAAAATCTGAAATCTTGAGGATTTTAATAATGAGTGTGGGGAGTGTCTGTGTACAGTGTATGTGTGGGTATGTGGGGAGAAATGTGAATGAATCAGTAACAGCCATGGCAATTAAAGGAAACAGTGACATCATCAAGTATAAAAGAATGAAGTTGAAGAATTAAAACTAGACGTTGAAAAGAATCGCAATGAGCCTGAAGAGTTGAAGTTAGACAGAAAGCCAAGAGAAAGAGTAGCTGACATACAATAAATTTCCTTGAGCAAAAAATTCTAGTGCCCTGCAAGATTATGAGACTTGGTTGGGATAATTCACGCAGAAGACATTCCTCAGTTGCTACTCCTAAGTCTGTGATGAGGTAATAGAGATAACTCAGGACAGATGGTGAGGATTCAATATTAAGATCAATGATGTTTCTGTGGGAAGAGGTCAAAACAAAATTTTATCAAATAGGACAAACATAACTACAATGAAAAAAATTTTCTTTGAACTACTGAATACTGGGTTACTTCTCTTAGGGAAGGATGTGGTGATAACTAATATCAAAACCTAGCTCTGGGCTGGACAGATGGCGTATCAGTTAAGAGCACTTGCTGCCCTTCCAGAGGACTGGATTCCAGCACCCATATCTTATGGTTCACATCTGCCTAACTACAGCTCCAGAAGATCTAACACCTTGTTTTGGGATTAGGGTTCTACAGACACCCACAAACATGTGGCATACATATAAGTAAAACATAAATGAAAAAGCCTCACCGTAGGAGCGACTGACTTACTGAACTTCAAGGCAAGGAAGGGCACAGCATCCAGGCAAAGAAAACAAACAGCTATGTGAGGCAACTGCTGAGCCTAAGGGCTGTAAAGTAGGGGAGTCCCCTAGGGCATCACTTATCATGCTGACTTCATAGGCTAAGCTTTGTAGCCTTTAGAAGGAGCTTCCTGGCTGCCCCCATCATGCCCCCTCCCCAACCCAGCGTCAAGCAAGACAGCTGCTGCAGCTGGCCCATTTCTTTAGAGATTAACATTGAAAATATATAAAGAAAAAGTAATCTCCAGTATTTTAATACCACACAGTAAATATATTTATATCCTAAAAACAGAATAAGATGACTATTATAAATTTTCTCACAAGTCCCTGTAGTATCTAAAAGAATGATTTTACTATAAAAAGCTGTTCCTAACTGGCTTTATGATTGAAACTTGTCTTCTTTTACATCATAACAGCTTTTTTTATTCCATTGCTATAGCCATACTTCTACAAGGCTTTTTCCTTTTTGGGGCTACCAGCCAGCTCCCAAATAATGACATGGAGACTTCATTAGTTTTAAATGCTCAGTCTTAGCTTATGCTCCTTTCTAGCCCAAGTTTTTCCTCTTTAACTTAAATTAACCTGTTTATCTACATTTTGCTTTGGGGCTTTTTATCTTTCATTCTGTATGTCCTGCTGTGTGCCTGCTGGCTCGAGGCTGCCTGGCTGGCCCCACACACGAGTCACCCTGTCTTTCTCACTCACTCTTTCCCTTTCCTTCTCTCTCTTCTTTTTTTGAGCCTCATTTTTCCTATTAGATCTCTGCTCACCAGCCCCACCTCTCCCTCTCCTGCCTAGCTTTTGGCCATCTATCTCTGCAACAGCAACACATCTTTACATATTTAAACAAATGCAGCAGAAACAAATGTGATACATCCTTACATAGTTAAATTCATCAGAAATAAATATAACACATTCTTACATAGTTAAACAAATGTAGCAGAAACAAATGTAACACACCTTTACACAGTTAAAGTAATATTCCACAGTATAAACAAATGTCGTCCTTACATAGTTAAGTATTCCACAACACATACTTGTTCATTAGAAAAACTTGCAGTTTGTGAGAATGAACTTGGTTATCAGTACAGAATTAGACAAGCCAGACATACTGGAATGGAAACTTCAAAGCTGAAAGAGAAAAATGTAGAATTTTGACAAAATAAACGTAAGATGTATAGTATTTCTGCTTCTGTATAGATCAAAATTTATACAGAACTTAGCTCAGTCACCTTTGTTTAGGAAATAGCAATGAATACCTCTAATGGAAAGATTCCAGGAAGTCTACACAAATAGATGAGATGAAGCTCAATACCAAAATCTCAAAAATAGTATTGAATTATGAGTATGATAAATGATGCTGAGTGGACAAAGAAAGTGGCTCCAGGTTGGATGCTCTGTTAATACTACAGATTGGCTCCTCATGATTGTGACTCTGAGTTAGAGATGAATGGTACTTGTGAACTCCAATTGACAATGGAGAAGCTGAAAGAGACCTTGAGCTGATGATTTTACTGTGAGTGTAGATCAAAGATATGTAATATATAGTCACATAATTGTACCCATACCATCCACCAAAATGTGTGAGCTGTTGTTCTGAGCTATTAGAGGCATGTGATGGCCACACTGCTGTGGAGTCCCAGCCACTGGAGCGTTAGAATGCACTTCCCTGTCTCCATCACTTTGATGAGCCTTTTTTGTGACCAGTGGTTGATAACATCAGACAGCAGTATCTCCTCTCATCTCAGAAGAGCCACACTGCCACGGAGTCCACCACAACATTTCTGAATGGGCGGGCACTTGATTAAGAATCCTTTAGCTATGGTGGCTTCTTTCTTTACTCTCACAGTATCAGGCACATTCCAGCATGATCATTGCAGGGGGAGCCTCTTGGAAATGGCAGACTCTCAAATCAACCTGTGTGAGCTAACAAAATTCTCAGGCCATTTGTCTTTCTATACTGAAGCTCATCTTCAGCTTAACAGCTTGAGGAAGAAAACCATTTCCTCTCAAGCGATATTGCCAAGTCATTTGACAAAATCCTAAACCCATTTCTGAATATTTTTAACAATTGTATTGAAGTCTTAGGTTTTTGTTTTTTTGTTTTGTTTTGGTTTGGTTTTATTTGATTTTTTTTTTAAATTTTTTTTATTCTTAATCTAAACTTTATTTGAATGGGTCTTTTGCTTGAATGTATTAGATACCATGCATTGTTCATGACCCTGGAGGCACGAAAAGTGCATTAGATCCCCTGCTAATGGTTGCTGAGCCCCCACGTGGGTGCTGGAAACGCAACCTAAGTCCTCTGGAAGAGCAGCCAGCATGTTTGTCTCCTGAACCATCTCTCCTCAGCCTGTGTTTTGTTTTTCAGAATCTAGTGTCTATATCGTAATGCACTGTCCAGTTCAAACATTAAGTATCTTTGTTTGTTAATATATCCCAAAATACAATACAATTTTCTTCCTTTATTTCTTTAGTTTATTAATATTTTAATACATTACTATTTAGCTAATATAAATAAGATTTTAACATATTTTTATTTTTGACATATAGAATTAATTTCAACCTCGTAGCCAATCCATTGATCCTTTTGTGCTGTGGCTTTTTTTTTTTTTTTTTTTTTTTTTTTTTTTTTTTTTTTTTTTTTTTTTTTTTTTTTTTTTTTTTTTTTTTTTTTTTTTTTTTTTTTTTTTTTTTTTTTTTTTTTTTTTTTTTTTTTTTTTTTTTTTTTTTTTTTTTTTTTTTTTTTTTTTTTTTTTTTTTTTTTTTTTT
>PVIH01012721.1:0-27010 GCA_004025045.1 Sigmodon hispidus | reverse complement strand
TCTTCATGTGGCTCGGGCTGTCCTGAAATTCACTCTGAAGATTAGACTAGCCTCAAACTCAGGGATCCCCTGCCTCTGCCTCCCAAGTGCTGCGATTAAAGGTGAGAAACACTAACGCCCACTATACATCTCATTTTAAAAATAGTTTTGAATCTAGGCATAGTGCTACATACCTGCAATTTCAGCACTTAGGAGACTGAGGCAAGTGGATTGTGAGTTCAGGTCTAGCCTGAGCCACAGAGTATTAACTTGTCCCTAAACAAATAAAAGATCATGAACACTGTTAAAAATAAATCCATATGACTATAATAATATTGAGATGGCCTATAAGATGGCCCAGTGGGTAACAAGGCTTGCTGCCGGGCCCCATCTGGTGGAAGGAGAGGGCCAACTTTGGCAAGCTATGGACATGTACACTAATAACTATAAATGTAAAAATAATAACTATAGAAACTATAAAATTGGAAACTTTAAAGTTGCTTAGTTTTGATGTCTATTACTAAGGAAATAGAATACATATTTTCCCTGTCCCTTGGGTATAGGGTGGTTTGCGAGAGGAAAAAGTGGTAACAGATTAATGTTCCTCAGTAGGGAATTTCTAAGTTATAATCAGCCTATACTTCCTAAAACAAACCAACTGACATAGGAGAAATTTTGATCTATACAAAAGAAGAAGAATATATGCCTACCATTTAATTTGTCAAAATTCTACATCTTTCTTTTTCAGCTTGAAGTTTTAATTTCAGTAGTTCTGCTTTGTCTAATTTTGTGATAACATAGATGTTTCATATATTTGCTAAATAGAAGCATTTTATATAACTTAAAGGAGAAAGCAAACCTTGGCATATTGTTGAATCTCATCTTATCAAAAGGAAGAAAATATAATGTATATGTGTAATATATACATAATTGCATCTTTGTGTATATATAATGCATAATGATGTTCATATGGGTAGATATGGTGTATAGATTTAGAAATGTGCATAGTAAAAATTAATAGTTCACCTTGCAGAGAAACTAGATGAAAATGGTGACCTAGATAGATAGATAGTCTTATTTTATGTAAGAACACATGAAATAATGGTCAGTTATGAGCATATCTTTAAGGATTCAGTCACACATGAGTGAAGTCCCTTCCTTCTTAGTCTAGCCCACCATAGACCACTTAGTACAGTAAATATATTAATCACTCTTTCAAGTATTGTATATTTCTACCAACTAATACTCTTAATAGAACCCAGCTAATACTATGAGAAAGATTCCTTTACTATCCCATTTTGTCACCCAGGATCCTAGGAAAATTAAGCTTTCAGTTAGAAAACTGGGCGTCAAACTGGCCATTAATTTCCCTTTCTCTGCCTGCCCCAGCTAGGGTTCTGTCTCACCCATCAGCCGGTGTGCTCTGCCCCAGTTAAGTGTGCACCACTGGAATGGTGTCTCCTTTTAATAGCTCCTGATATCCATTCTATGCTATGCCTTCCAAAGCAACTGTGGGAACTGTCCCTCATCAGTCTCTCTTAACCTGTTCTTCCCCCAGGCTTTCTGGAAGGGGTGTAAACAACGGCAGGAATATCTGAACAGACAGCAAGTATTTGCTGGTAACGTTGATTCCGTGGTGAAGGTAAGTTTTTGTCCATGTTGAGTGTTTGACTGATACACTTTCTCTCACTTTGCCCTGAATCTAGAAGACAAAGCTGTTAAACAGAGATGCATAAGCCTTGAAAGTCAGTCCTGGGTTTGGAGCATCCTCAGGCAAGTTGATGAACCACTGTGATAATCTCAAATCCTCTATGTGGTTAGGAGAATCAAATGTGACATGTTTTTGTGCCCAGCTCTTTGTCTAGAACATCCAAACTGATTTTTTTTAAAACTGGGATTGTCTCCCTGCTCTATCCAGTCTGGTTGTATGTTCCTCTCATTGCACTTGCTAGCGATGTGCTCAAACATACCAGCAGAAATTCTCAGTTGTTAGGCAAACACAAAACCAATGGCCTAGTGGCTAGCTCTGAGAAACAGAAAGGAAAGGTACTGTGGTGGCCACTCTTAGCTAAAAGCAAAATAAATAATAAATAATAAAAAAAAAAACACTAAACAAAAATGAACTGGTAGACAACTTGGAAATCTAGATGAGAGTCAATAATGGCCAGAAAAATAATTGAAATGAGTAAGTTGGAAGGGTATTTGAAATTATGAGGGCAGAGAATGACAGGGCTAAACTCACTGTACCTTCACTCATTAGAACACCCTTTTGTCCACTGTGGGATACACCTATCCCCTCAGAAAACTGTTAGGAACTGTTGGTTTCCACTGAGGCCTCTTGAGAGCTTTCCTAAAGCATCCTGAAGGATGGAGTTAGGGAGATGTCTCAGCTGGTAAAGATGGGTGCTGCTAAGCTTGACTGCCTGAGTTTGATCACACACACACACACACACACACACACACACACACACACACACACAAAATGAGTAAATTCAATTTAAAAAAAAAAAAAACCCAAGGGTTATTGGTTGCATTTAAAGGATGCTGATAGAAACCCTAGAACTCTGGATTTAGTTAGTTTGATTTACGGCCTCACTATACGTAGCTAGACCACCTTGTTCTCTTGACTTTCACTCACTGAGATGCAAACTAGGCTGCATAGCCCAGCCCAGCCCTTTCCTCTTAAGGCAGTGAGGTGAAGGATCACATAAAATGTATTTTAAAGACTTTGGAAGAAAACAACCAAAGAAGTGAGAAGTGAGGGGGAGGCTTTGATATCTGTTGGTTGGTGTGCTGTAATCCTTGCCTGTTCCTTTACACAGGGTCTTGTATGTAGCCCAGGCTGGCATCAACATGCAAGGCCGCTGGTGTCCTGCAGATAATGTTTTTAGAAAGGCAGTGTGGTCTCCCTTGAGAAAGCATGGTTTCTCTATTCTATCATATTTCAGATTCAGTCCTGGTTCCGAATGGCGGCAGCGAGGAAGAGTTACCTTTCACGACTGCAGTATTTCAAAGATCATGTAAGACACATGCTTTTCTTTTGGGCTAAGAATGAACTAACTTAATGAATGCTAGTATTGAATAATTTGACTAAACAATGCTGGCAACCTTCCTGGGACTAAACAGATGTCAGAACTCCATGTGACGGTAAAGGACAAGCGCTCACCTCTAACTCAGAAGCCACAGTCAGGGACCAGCAGCAAGCAGGGACAGGAAAAGCATGGGCTAGAAATACCAAAAAGAGCATGCTGTCAGTCTCCAGTGGAGTGTTCCTATGCAGCCACAGGCACACACTCATCCTTTCTCCTTGCTGCTCTGTTGGCCTTGCCGCTGCTTTGGTCCCTAGGAATGGAAAGCTGTCAGGGAGAAGGCAGAAGCTAAGCCGCAGGTGAAGAGTACTGCACCCAGGTTTTCTTGCCAGTGTTGAGGACACTGCTTTACTTTATCTTTATCTGAGTTCCCAGAAACCCCGCCACACACCAGGGCTGTTAGTCCCCAGCGGATGTCTTATGTGGGGACATATTGTTAGTAGTTTGCCTGTGGAAGGATGGAACACACTGACACGCTGCCAGGAGGCCATGTTGAGTGTCTTGGGGGAACGGGTGGGGGAGGGGGAGGGTAGGGGAGTAGGAGAGAGAGAGGTCCCCTGCCACATGTTTGTCTCTTTAAAGGATAACTATGTAGACATGCCCCAGATGTGGGCGTGGCCATGCCCAGGAGGCGAGCAAGGCCAATGTGTTTATATGCCAACACATATGACCCTGACACCACAAGTAGCTTGTGGCAGTCCCCAGGTCCACTGTGGCATCAGTATTGAATGCTTAAGAAGTCTCTCTTTGACCTTTACCAAACTGAGCTCCCTCAGGGACTAGATAACTCCAGTAGCTTTGGTTTGAACCACGTAGAATACAAAGGGAAACTTACCTATGTCCTGGGTATAGTGCATTCCAGCATGTGTGTGGCATACTTTGTATAGATAATTCTCCACATTGCAGAATGTGCTCAGACAGCAGCTGGTCTCCATAAATACTCCCACCTGACTTCCTTGTCCTCTGCTTGGGGTGGTGGGGCTGGTCACAGAGTAGCTGAAGTAGTTCAGAAGGGGTTGGCGAGTGTCAGGACTTGGGTTTTCTTCTTTTTTTTTTTCTTTTCTTTTTTTTGACAACTTAAAATTTATTTATTTATTATGTATACATTATACAGAAGAGGGCACCAGATGTCATCATAGATGGTTGTGAGCCACCATGTAGTTGCTGGGAATTGAACTCAGGACCTCTGGAAGAACAGTCAGTGCTCTTAACCTCTGAGCCACCTCTCCAGCCCAGGACTTGGGTTTTCTATGCTATGTGACACAAGGAGAGAAGTGACATTGTGAGTCCAAGTATCTGCTGTTCTAGAGTGAGCAGATAGATGGTGATCTGTGTGTGAAGATTTGGAATTTTTAAAAAATACCAAGTTCTTGAAATTCATTAAAATATTTTTATTAATTTTAATTGAGGATACTGTGAGTCCCAAAAGCCAGCCAAAGCCTTAGGGACAGCACCTGCTCCCACAGTTAGGAGTCCTTCAAGCAGATCAGGCTTTATAACAGTCACATGTATATAGAGGCCTAAGTTAGTCATGTAACATATAATATCACCTGTCTGCTAACTGATTAACTTAAAACCACAGCAGGGAAGAAAGCATGTCAGCATCTTCTAAGAATAAAATTGTCAACATCAACTTATTATATAGGTTCTGACATCCTTTCTCTGGTTAGGTCTCTGTTTAGACAGTCCTATGGTCTTGTTTATATCTGTTTATAGCTAGCTTATGTTACTTTCCTTCAAAAAAAAAAAAGGCTCACAATATGGGTGAATAAATGTTAAATGTGTTACATCTAAATATCAGTGGTTTTAACAGTTTCAGTTCCTAAATAGTTTAAAATCTCTTAACGGTCCTAAATTCTAAGGTAAGAAAGCAAATGGGACTCTGAGAGATCATGACACCTCTCAATGTTTTTGCAGAAAAATGAAATTGTGAAAATACAATCCCTGTTGCGGGCAAACAAAGCCAGAGAAGATTACAAAGCACTGGGTAAGTGGGCACTGTGGGGGCAGACCCTGGCTTCCCTCCTAGCCAGCAAGGACACTGCTTTCCAGCCTATTACTACAGAGGCAGTCCCTAGAACCAAGGACAGATGTAGTCCCTGACAGACTTTGGTCATCTCCAGCTCTTCTGAACAAGAGAACAGAGCAGATAGGACAGTACTGGGACCACCTGCTAGAAGGGACGGGAAAGCAGAGTGGGTACCATTTCTTCTTCAGGAAGAATGGCATTGGCATAAATCCCATTGTATCTTAAATTTGAGCTACAGAGAAGAATGAGAAGACAGAAGATAGACAAGATACAGCCACAGTTCACGTTTCACTTTATTGCCTGCCCTGATCCCCTCCTCTCAATTTGAGGAGTAAATATGTTGATGTGGGAAGCTTTGAAAATAGTAATAAAAACAACTAGACAAGCTGGGCATAAAGTGTGCACACCTGTTATCTCAACATGGGAAATGGAGGCAAGGAGTTCAGGAGTTGAAGCCTAGCATCAGCTGTAGAGAGCTCAAGGCTTAGTCTCAAGATAAAGGAATAAAATAACAAAACAGAACACAGTCTTGTGCCAACTATGGTAACCACAGATACTATCCAAGGTCAGTTATCTAGCACAGATCCTCAGAAGTATGACTGCAACATAGATGATGTCTGTGGTCCGTGCTGGGTTCATGCTGAGTAAGTGGGTGTCAGCCTAACTCAACACAGAATCAAGCTGTAAATATAAGGAACACTGAACAGGACCCTTCAGGAGGACGTCAGCCAGGTGATAGCAGCGAGACTCTTCTTGATTGCTTCTCATCCTCATGGTTGGTTTTATCCAAGGCTGATCTCATGACATGTAGAAGCATCACAGTGCCAGAGAATGAGAACCCAAGCTCTTAGAATTTCTACACAAACGTCCTGTAAGGCTGGTCCCTGCATTTTCAGCAGTCCCCCTTGGTCTGTGCTTAAAAGGACAATGACCAAATTTCAGTTTCCAAGATCTTTTTACTTCTGTCAAGCAGAGCGTTGAGTCACTCACCCTCCAGTTGACTCCTGCTTGGCCTCTAGAGTCCCTGACTTCCCCTAATGCTGGATCCTTCCCGGAGATGCTTTGTATCTCTGGCTCCTTCCTGCAGCCAGAATGTTAATCTCTTATCTGGCTTAGCCACCAGGTCTTAGAGCTAAGGGCTGTTAGTTAACTTTCTTCCCTCGGCAATAAGGCAATAGGGCTCTCTGCTCAGTGTCTTGAGTCTGGTAACAGTGAGGGAGAAGGCTGGCTGAGTATTAGATAAGAAGAAAACAGTGGAGCAGGTATTATCAGTTTCATGCATTTGTTTTCGTGGGTTTGCATATCTTGCTCTCTCTGATGAAGAACGACCCACACCACAGACTGCATGCTTTGGTTGGTTTATTTTTGTGACAATATTTTAATTGCAGAGCCAGCTGTTAATGATAAATCCCAACTAAAATATGCATCTTCTTCTCCCCACAGTTGGCTCTGAAAACCCACCCTTAACAGTAATCCGGAAGTTTGTGTACTTATTGGAGCAAAGCGACTTGGATTTCCAGGAGGAGCTGGAGGTAGCGAGGCTACGAGAAGAAGTGGTGACTAAAATCAGGGCCAATCAGCAGCTGGAGAAAGACCTGAACTTGATGGACATCAAGATCGGACTGCTGGTGAAGAACAGGATCACACTGGAGGTTAGCGGGCAGCAGGGGACAAGACGCATGTGTTTATGCTCAGGAGGCCTGCTCCAGGAAAGCATATTGGGAATTTTGCATAAGTTGTTCAAGGCTCATTTATCATTCTTGTTATAAGTTATTACTTTTCTCACCTCTTCCCTATGACATTTTTTAAAACTTTTTAACCATTCTGACAAGATTGGGTTCATTCAGGATAGTATAGTTTCTGAAATGAAACTCGAGGGTGACGAAACCTACATACATATATACCTTCATAATAAAGCCAAGGCCTTTAAATAGAATAAAGTATTTCACTATTTAAAAATGCATGTTTTGGGGCTGGAGAGATGGCTCAGTGGTTAAGAGCACTGACTGCTCTTCCAGAGGACCGGGGTTCAATTCTCAGAATCCACATGGCAGCTCACAACTGTCTGTAGTTCCAGTTCCAGGCAAACACTAAGGCAAATAAATAAATAAATTTTAAAAAAAAATACATGTTCTAATGTGAAGACATGTTGTAGAACTTTTTCCCAGTCCCGTTTGGGCCCGGAGGTTTGTAACCTGATGCGTGCGTGGCTGAGGTTTGGAACCTGGTCCGCGGCGGCTTTTATTCCCCAAAGAAATGAATCACATGCTTATATCCTTTATACTGTTTGGCCCATGTCTCAAGCACATTACTAGCTAGCTCTTTCATCTTAATTCAACCCATTTCCATTAATCTTCCCACCAAGTGGCTCAGCCTGAGGCTCACCTGTACCTCTACATGTTCCTTCTTGGGGGGGGGGGGCGGTGCCGGATGGAGACTGACTAACTCCACCCTTCTCCTACCTGCCTGCCTTCTGATTCTCCACCCACTTCTACGGTGCTATGCATAGGCCAAAACAGTTCCTTTATTTTCAGCATACAGAGAGCATTCCACCACAAAGACACATGAGTCTGATAACAACAGGAAGCACAATAAAGTTACTGGGGACTCAGCCTTTTCCCAGAATCACCGTAAACTAAGAGATGATCCAGATACATTGAAGGGTGGTATAGTCAGGGCCTAGATTCCAGTTCCTTGCAGCATTCGAAACAAGTGTAGTTTGCCCTCAATATACATAGCAGTTGCCATGTGAGAAAAATCAAGCATATATTGACATTTTTGTGTATGAAAAAATACATTGTGCATATATGCTGGACACTTAGATTTGAGGCTCAAGAACTTACACACACACCTATGTGAATGAGCAAATAGCCATTGAAAATGTCTACCATTGGAGATGAGTCAATCATTCTACAGAAGGCAAAGCCTCTGTCATCCCTAGCCCCTGCCCACTAGAAATCACAAATGCCTTCTACTTCAGAGTCCCCAAACACCCCTGTAGTTTCCAAAATGCCACCTGAATGGTGACACTGTGTCACCAGTGGCCTTCAGACAATTTATGAGACATACTATAGGAGCAGAAAAGGGGTCATTATCACCCAGGAACAGATTAGACCCTCTCCCCTGTGACTTTTCCCCCATATGCCACATTCATTTCCAGAAAACTGATAGACCAGGGAGGAAAGCTGAAGTGGGAAATCTTGGTGAGGCCCTGGAGAGTCAGAGCTAGACAACCACTTCCTAGCAGGTGGCTGGAGATGGCAGCCCCAGGGGCACCTGGCACATGGGTAAGTGAATGTCCCAACCTCATACTCCAGACCTGGATAAAAACATTAGGAAACCAGGAGGTGGTGGCAGTGCACACCTTTATTTCCAGCATTGGGAGACAGAGACTGGCAGAGTACAAGGCTAGCCTGCTCTATAGAGCAACCAGAACAGCCAGACTGATGTCTGTCTCAGGGGAGGGGGGAGGAGGGAGAGATCAGGAGGAAATGGAAATAGAGCAGCTTGTAATAATTTAGGAATTCATATTTTCCTAATATTCAAAAATAAAATTATAGTTTGTTACATTTGTAAAAGAAATTTCTTTTCAAACTTGTCTATTTGTATTTTTCATTTGCATGAGAACTTTGAAAGTGTAATATATCCCAAAGGATTTTTTTACAATGCCTTTTATGGCCTTAAGCTGCAGCTGTACTGTCCTTATAAACTTGTAAACAGGAAATGTTTTTCATCTCAAAATAAAAGCTTAGTTTGAAATCACTAGATACTCTAAATAGTATCTTGTAGAAATATAATCATGTAGTAGATACCCACATCTCTAAGAATGTTTGAGGTTTGATTTCATTAAAATTAATCATTAAAATTTGATAGCTTTGTGAAACTTAATTTTTTGGGCCAGAAGCACTGGTATGTACTGTAATTCTAGATACTAGGGAGGCTAAGACAAGAGAATTATCTTAGTTCAGGAGTTTGGCCTGGGGCATGGGCAAAACTCTCTCCTCTCTGTACAAAAAATTCATTTTTTTCTGTGTGCATTTTCATACACTAAATGTCCATCCAACTTCTGTTAGAAGTTAAACTGATGTTTGTTATATGGAGCCTTTTATCTTATCACTGATGGTTCCATGTTTAGTTTGATGATATGTTTAGAACAGTGTAGATTTACATATAATATTCCTTCGAAAATAAGGAACAACATGGACACCAGATAACTGAGGATCAGGATCAGTGTCTAAGTTACTTTTCTTGTTGCTGACACAATGTATCTAACAAAAACAGGCTCCTTGGCTTGGCTCAGAGCTTGAGGGCACAGTCACGTGGCTAGGAAGGTGTAACAGTGACGACTGAGCCTCAGCAGCAGGAGTGTGCTCACTGTCTCTGCAGTTGGGAAGCAGAGAGAGATGAATGCAAGCCTGTGCTGGCCCACGGTCTTCTTTCTTATTTCTTTCAAGACCTCAGCCTATGGGATGGAACCACCACACTGATGGCGGGTCTTCCCTTTTATCTAAAGCAGACACCCTAACAGACATGCCCAGAATAGCCTCTTGGGCTATTCTAAATCTGATTAAGTGGACGCAGATTTGCCATTTCATCCAGGCTTGATGTGTATATCATGCAGTTACAAAAATGTGTCCCTGAAAAGTATTTAAAGGCAGGAAAATGGTTTATGGTATAATAGAGACAAAACACTACCTAAACCAACATGACTTCTTTTACTATTAAGGAAACCTTACTGAAGAAAGTTCAGAAAAAGGAAACAAAGTAATAGAACTTAGAATGTTGTTTCCCAAACAACAACAAAAAATGAATGTTGAACATCTCTTATGTTTATTAACCATGTGTGTATCTTTTAGGGGAATGTCAATGCAAGTCCTTGTGGGGAGGGGTTGTGAGTTTTTCTAGCCATTTTACAGGCATTTTATCTTATCCTGTTAGTCTTGAGACTTTAATTTTGATGGTGACCAATTTTGTTGTTCCTTTTGTAGCTTGTATTTTGTGTTATAGAGAAAAATCTGTCATCCAATCAAATTTTTTCCGTTCTAGGGGTTTTGAGTGAGTCCCTTGTGCTGTGACTCAGGGATCTGACCCCTCCCCTGGAAGTGAAGACATCTAGCTGTTCCTTCCTCCTATTTTAAAAAGAGTATTCTTTCTCCACTGGATTCTTCTGGTGCCCACATTCCTGAGAGCAAATGAGTCCAGCTTTGGAGAATGCCTGTCCTAGTTAGGATTTCTATTGTTGTGAAGAGATACCATGGCAACTCTTATTTAAAAAAAAAATTAATTGGAGTTGGCTTACAGTTAAGAAGTTTAGTCCATTATCATCATGGTGGGAAGCATGGCAGCACACAAGCAGACATGGTGCTGGAGAAGGAGCTGAGAACCCTATATCTACATCAGCAAGCACTGGGACATGTGCCTCACTGGGCCTGGCTTGAGCTTCTGGGATCTCCTAGTCTACTCCTAGTGTCAAACTTTTTCCCAAAAGGCCATATCCACTCTCACAAGGCCATACCTCTCAACAGTGCCACTCCCTATAGGCCTATGGGGACCCTTTCTATTCAGACCACCACAGTGCCTAGAACAAAACCTGAGCTCACCCACAAGGTGCTGTTTTTCAATTTAATGTCCTTTATTTTTTTTATTTCTAGATGAGGGAAAAAAAATTCACCCTTGCAGCAAGGTGTGTGTGTGTGAGTGTATGTCTGTGTGTGTGTGTGTGAGAGAGAGAGAGAGAGAGACGGGGGGGGGGGAAGTGGTGGTAAAGGGTACCAAAGTAAAAGTAATGTCATAAAATTCTTTACAGGATGTAATTTCACACAGAAAAAAGCTAAATAAGAAAAAAGGAGGAGAAATGGAAATACTGACTAACACTGAAAAGCAGGGGATTAAAAGCTTGAGTAAGGAAAGAAGGAAGACACTGGAGACTTACCAGCAGCTGTTTTACCTCCTGCAGGTGAGTGCGGCTCACCTTCGGGCTGGGCTTCGGCTGAACAGTGTTTCATGTTTATGGATCTTTCCCCCTACCTCAGCCAACAGCTTAGTTATGTGCTATATGTTAACAATATAATAACAGCTTTGGTAGAGTAGATTTATAATAATAACTTAGAAAGTACCTTACTAAGTACCCACTGCATCACTGGATGCTTTACATAGATTAACTCTGAGTCCCTGGCTCTAACCCTGAGGATCTGGCTGAGTGCTGTCATTTTTCCCATATTACAAATGAGAAACCTCGGGCCAACCGGTAAATAGTGGGCAGAGTGCAGGCAGTTACTTCAGGCCTGCTCTCCTCACATCTGTACTACACCCCAGTGATCTGCAGAAGCAACAGATTTAATAGCAATGACAACAGCCATTATTGGATTTCATGCCAGCCAATGGAAAAGCATATCTATCCCAGGGCCAGAGAGGTGGGGTTATTTTAACCTGGTTATTTTTGTGGCATTGCTATGAACTGAATGAGGCATAATCTTGACACTGCACTCAGGACTCTGGTAATAGCTAATAAGTCTATGGCTGGACTTTGATGGGCCAGCTGTTGGTTTATTTCCCTGATGATTCACGACACTCACCTGCTGACAATCTGATGCATCAGTCACAGAGGAACCTGGACAGGTGCAAGTTGTAACAGCAGCCGCACAACAGTGGAGAAAATCATCCCCCAAAAGGTGGGTCAATAGTTGTTGGTTGTGTGACTCCAGGCCTGGAGATGTCTGAATTTTTGCTGGAGGGTTTCCCCCGAAATTGGCTACAAGGAGAGAACTCAACTATACACATCATCAACATGAAAGATGCTAATGCTGATAGTGTTAGTTTTCTAGGAATATGCAGTTCCTCTGATGACCACTATGTGGCAGCATAGAAGGAAAAATGGCAATGCTTAGTTTTGCCTGTGAAATGCGCTGCTAACCTAAAAACCTTTCCCTGAAGCAGCACCCACGCACATCCACATCCATCCCCGGCTGCCTTAAGCAGAGACAGTTTTCTTGTCTAATTTAGAGCAGTCATCAACCAGTGGTGGAGTGTTTAATTTAAACACTTGCCAATTTTTTTTTGTATCCATGAAATTATAAGTTTCTGTAGGTTCTTTACGATTTCAAATTTTGATAGAATTTCTGTTGTGAGAAAGATAAGAATGCAGCTGCTGGCCAAGAATTGTATTATTTACCATGTTCTACCATGAGGTTTGCTAATGGAGAGGTAAAAAGGCCCAGGAACGAGTATAGGATGCTTGCTTCAGCCTGCAGCCCGTAAAACTCTCACACTGAGGGCAGCAGAGAGGGACTGTTGAGCTGTATCACATCCAAGCCTGGGTAGTGTTTGTCTTTATTTTTCTCCTGTTTTTGAGACACAAATCCAAGGTCAGTTAAAAAACTATAGGAAAGAAACCGGCCTGGATGTCTTTCCTTTGATCATACTGTTAATAAGGACTTTGCTACTCTTGACCCTTTTCCAGCCGGGAAAGCTTTGGCGTGGGTTTGTCTGTCCAGCACAAGACACATGTGAAATACAACTTTCTCTCAATCCCTGCATTTACTTATCAGTAGAAATAGCTCTGTTAGTCTATCAAGAAAGCATCATCCTGGGCTAGAGAGATGGCTCAGTGGTTAAAAGCACTTGCAGATGACTCAGATTGTGTTCCCAGCACACACTAGGGTGGCATCTGTAACTCAAGTTCCAGAGTATCTGACACCCTGTCTGGACCTCCAACACCTGCACGTATAGTACATATACAAGCAGACACATACATAGATGCCTCATATTTAAAAAAAAAAAAATACTTGAAAAGAAAATTGTGCCCTGGACATCTTGTGCATAGAACTTCAACCCATCACTCTAACCTCAAAACTAACTCTAAGTAGCCATACATAATAGAATCTGGTTTGTCTTGGAAACCTTTAGGCCATGCTGCTAGAGCATCTCGGTAAATGCTAGTTGTCAAGCATATTAATTCAATATTTTCTTTTCTTGTGAGCAGTGAGAAGAAATAAGAGCATTCCATCTTTCTATGTGAATTCTCCTCCCTTTTAATTTCTGCCTAGTCAGCACAACTGCCTGAGGAGGACACATGGACCAAAGGCTGGCTCTTATGTCAGGAGTCTGTCTTCAGTGGGGCTGTTGTCTTTTAATTCCTGTTGACCTCTTCAGCTCTTTTGTGATCATTGTTGTGACTTGTGTTCTTCCTGGGATTTCCCTTGTTGGCTCTTCTGACCACCCACCACCTGGACCCCCAGCCTCACACGTCTCCCGCCTGATAGGCTGTCATGGCAGGCTGGCTCACTATCTCTTCTTTCTCCCTCTAGACTCAGAAGATGCTGTGCATTTTCTTCTATTTATCCATTGATCTGTCTAGGACAGCTAGTGTAGCTGAGCCTTAGTTTCTCTCTCTTCTATGCAGAGTCTGTGGGCCCACCTCCTCTTCTGTGTCTCTGTGATAAACATTAGTATGTGACTTCAATGGTTAAAAGTACAAATTGAGTAAGAGATAATTATAGTAAACAAACATATAATGAGAACCTCTTACATCTTCTGACTCTAGAGCAGAGCTTCCTTCCTTCCATTGCATTTGGAATATTAGCTGGTACATCAAAGGCTGTGTGGTAGGAACACCTCTATGTTTCTCACAACTCAGTAAGTCATGGAAAAGCAGTGGATCGGATCCCATGTTCTGCTTTCGTATACATCAGCAACCTCTGGCTCCTCGGCCTGATTCTTTCTCCTTTCCTTGTAGACCAATCCTTCATACCTGGCTAAGCTGATCTTCCAGATGCCACAGAACAAGTCAACTAAATTCATGGACACTGTTATTTTCACACTGTACAATTATGCCTCTAATCAGAGGGAAGAGTACCTGCTGCTCAAGCTTTTCAAAACTGCTCTGGAAGAAGAAATCAAGTATGTATAAAGTTCATGGACACCCAGATGCTTGTCAGTGGTGGGTTAGTTCAGGCTGACTCCAAGATTGCTTTAAACAGAATTTATAGTGGAATTCATGTTGAAGTATTCCTAGTTTTGAAATGGAAATTTGATTGATAGTGAAACTTCTGGTTTGTTGGAGCTATTAACTGAGGATTTCTCCTCCTAGAGATCCAGCTGAGTCAGCCTTTATTGTTTATGTCCTGCAACAGCTGAAAATCACTAGGTTCTTAGAAACTTTCTAATTCTGAGAAACAGCACCTGCAATGAGTGGGGCAAAGGTCATGACCTCTGCTGACCTCTTCCTTTATCATTAGAATTTTAGCAAATTTTGCTGATATGGTTTTCAACTTGGGTAATCTAAAAACTGTATAGTTTGTTAAATAAACTCGTTCCCCGCAAATGCATAAGAAGGGTCCCAAGCACACATGCTTAGCCATGTTTCCAGCCTCTCTCTTTATCTTCTGGGGAGCAGTGGAAGGTTTTTTACTATGTTGTTTTTGTTGCTGAGAAAATTAATCTGAGCAAAGTATATGTGCTGAATGAAACAAAGCTATACAAGTCAGAAATGAGGAGAGTCATAGAGGAAAGGTGTTTTGTGTAACACACCGAGTTTGAACAATATAGAGCATATTGATGAGAATATATAAAGGAAAGTAATAAATTACAGAGTGGCCCCTAGGAAGGAGTTGTAGATTAGAAACCAGACCTAAGGAAAGGACTCACTCAAGCTATGTGCAAAAGTGACTGAGGGACAGGGTGGAATGGCACAGCTCTGATGCACCAGTACCTGGCTGGATCGCTGACTTTGCCTCATGTACCCTACGAGTCTATGCAACTGCTTATGACCACAAAGAGAATTTAATGTCTTAAGAAATACCTTCTGAGAAAATAAAAAGGAATGCCTATGTCTAATGAGGACCATGATAGAAAGTAGAAAAGAGAGTGGTCAAGAGAAGATCTGCAGAGCCAGGTAGCCCAGCCATGGGATGCAGCTACAAGTCACATCATAGTGAATTTGAGAGGGATCTGAAGACATCAGGAGAGATATTCAGCAAAGAAAGATTTCTTCCAAATATGGTGAACAGAGGGGCAGTGCCACCCAGTCATCTTAGCTGCCCACTCCCATTTTAGCTGGTTCCAGGTCATCTTAGCTGTCCCTGGTCATCTTGGTTGTCCCTGGTCATCTTAGCTGGTCCTGTGTCATCTTAGCTGGCCCTGGGTCATTTTGACTGTCCCTGGTCATCTTAGCTGTGGTCCATTTGCTGCTTACACATCCCTGAAGGATGAGTCTGAGGCTGCAGCTTAATTTTGTCTCGGCTTGGGCTTTGCATAGGTCAAAGGTGGACCAGGTACAGGACATAGTGACGGGCAACCCTACAGTCATCAAAATGGTGGTCAGCTTCAACAGAGGGGCCCGGGGACAGAACACCCTGCGGCAGCTCCTGGCTCCAGTGGTAAAAGAAATCATTGAAGACAAAAACCTGATCATCAACACCAACCCTGTTGAGGTATACAAGGCTTGGGTGAATCAGCTGGAGACACAGACTGGAGAGGCCAGGTAACAGAGGCAGGGGGATGCTGGCTTTGTCACGCTTTGTAATCACTAATTAAATTTTAAAGTTTTGTTGCTTTGGTGGTGTTGGTGTATGCATTTATATGTATCCATCTTTTCTCTGTTTTTGAGACAGTATATCTCACTGGCCTGGAATTCACAATTCAGCGAGGCTGGCCAGCCAATGAGCTCCAGAATCCTCCCGTCTCCATCTCTCCAGAGCTGGGATTACATGTGTTCCCCATCATTCCTGGCCTTTTCTTGTTGTGGGTTCTGGTCCTGTCACTCATGTCCCCGTGGCGGTGCAGTAATCACTTCACTGGCTGAGTGAACTCCCAGTGCCCAGACCCTCAGTCTTCTTAATACTCAATAGTATTTTCGCATTTCAGAAGCAATTGGTCCCCACCTCACTCCTGTAATTTTTTTTCCCTTGTTTATTCTTTGTGTTTCTAAATCTAGATCAAAACTCCTTTGTCAGTTTGCCCCTAAGTAACTGTAAACAGCAATGGTCTGGGTAGGCTTGGCTTCTTCTAGGGGTAGTTTGTGATCTAAGCAGTCCAGCTTTTATTCTCCTGCTTGAGGATGTCCCCGTAAAGTAATTAAGATGCTCAGAGAATTACATGGGTGGTTGTCATAGCCCTGTCTGTCATAGTGTAAAGTCATGAACTTCAAAATAGTTACTATAGGGCTTTACTTAGTAAGTGCTTTTATATCACATAATGGACTAGGTGCCTGTTTGGAATGGAAGTAACACTGGAAATATGTTCATGATGTATCTTTTACATTCCAGTACAATAACACACTTTTTTAAAAGATTAGTCCTGTATATGTGTACATACGTGGGATCTCTATGGATTGTAGATATACACAAATTTCCTTGTACCCGTGAGTGTGTGAGCCTTATATATCATGCATAGAAGGACTTGGAAAGTTATTTACTAAAATATGAAAATTAATTCTCTGCATCAGTGCTATTTGCTTATCCAGTTTCTGCTTTGTTTATTTATTTACTATAATGAAAGAATTAGATTTGTTTGTTTTTTGAGACAGAGTTTCTCTGTGTAGCCTTTTTAGACCTCACTCTGTCCAGGAAATTGCAGAGATCCACCTACCTCTCTCTGCCTCCCAAGTGATAAGACTGAAGGTGTGTCTCCCGAAGTCTCCAGTTTTCTTTGGACACAGATTCTTCTAACAGAAAACCTCCATGTCTTCCGGGAAGAATTCTTCTTGCGCCAAGGCCCTTGAAACCTGGGACCTGGAGACTCTGGACAGCTCTAGCCCGGACTCTGCCAGCCACCTGAAAGATCAATAGGGGAAGCCCTCACCAAGCCTGAGTGATGAGCAAAGCATGGATATCACACTGGAAGATTCCCAGGAACTGCAGTCCTTAACCACACCCCCACCAGGCAGAGAGATCATCAGGTATGAAGCCACTGTAAACCAACGGAACATTGAAGACATCTGCCTCTGTTGTGGAAGTTTCCAGGTGTATACGCAGCACCCCTTATTTGAGGGGGGAATATGTGTAAGGACACGTCCCTGGAGACCCTCTTCCTTTATGATGAGGATGGCCACCAGAGCTATTGTACCATCTGCTGCTTTGGGGACACCCTATTCATCTGTGAGAGCCCCGACTGTACCAGATGCTACTGTTTTGAGTGTGTGGATATCCTCAGAGAGAATCAATGCCATGGCCTGCTGGGTTTGCTTCCTGTGTCTGCCATTCACTCATAGCAAGCTGCTGCAGAGGCGAAGGAAGTGATGTCACCAGCTGAAGACCTTCTATAATGGAGAGGGGACAAGTTCTCTGGCGATATACAAGCCAGTATCTGCATGGAAGAGACAGCCAGTGAGGGTGCTGAGCCTCTTTGGGGATATTGATAAAAAGCTTGCAAGTTTAGGCTTTTTGGAAAGTGGTTCTGGTTCTGAAGAAGGAAGACTGAAGTTCTTGGAAGATGTCACGAATGTTGTAAGGAGAGATGTGGAGAGATGGGGCCCCTTTGACCTCATTTGTGGCTCAACACAGCCCGTAGGTTACTCCTGTAACCCCTATCCTGGTTAGTACATGTTCCATTTCCACTGGATCCTGCAGTATGCTCAACCACACCCAGGGAGTCAGCAGCATTTCTTCTGATTGTTTTTGGACAATCTGCTGCTGACTGAGGATGACCAAGCCACAGCAACCCGCTTCTTTCAGACAGAGTTTGTGACCCTCCAGGATGGCTGCAGTAAAGTCTCCCATAGTGCTGTGCAGGTGTGGAACAGCATCCCAGGGCTGAAGAGCAAATACTCACTCCTGATAGCAAAGAAGCAGCCAGAGCCCTCAGAAGGCCAAGCCAGAACCAGAACCAATACGGCCTCCCAGAAAGCTGACTCCCTGGTAGAGAAATGCCTTCTCCCTCTACGAGAGTATTTCAGGTATTTTTCTCAGAACTCACTTCCTCTTTACAAATGAATCATGAGCCACTGAAAGAAGAGGTTTTCCTAGAACCACAGCAGCCTTCCACGGCAGGATTTTCTTCTGTTTGCTTGCTCGCCTTTGGGTTTCTTCTGTTTGGCTCCCGTGATGCAATGCCTCCTGTGAAGGTGGGAGGTGCCTACTTCTGTGGACAAGATCTCACCATGTATCTCCAAAAGTGTGTGTGTACCTGTTGTGAAGTTTTTCAAATATATCATAGGATTGTTACTGGTAAAAACAAAACAAAACAAAACAAAAAAAGATTGAAGGTGTGTGCCATCACCACCCAGCCCCAGCTAATGCACCAAATTTTTTTTGCATAAAAAAATGAAAAGAAGCCAGCATGGTGGAACATACCTATAATTCTAACACTTGGAAGATGGAGGGATGAAGATCAGGAGTTCAAAGCTAGCCTCACTGTGGTAGTCCCAATGATCTTATATATTTGAATACTTGGTCCTCAGTTGGTAGAATAGTTTGGGAAAGATTAGGAAGTGTGGCCTCATTGGAAGAGGTGTGTCACTTGGGGACAAGCTTTGAAAATAGTTTACTATTTCTGCTTTCTCTGTGGATCTGGATGTAAGCTCTCAAATACTGCTCCAGCACCATGCCTGTCTGCCCGCCCACCATGCTCCCTGTCATGATTATTATAGACTCTAACCCTCTGGAACTGTGAACTCCAAATTAAACGTTTTCTTTTTAAGTTGTTTTGGCCAAGGTGTTTTGTCACGCAACAGTAAAGTAACTGAGATGCTCACCTACAGAGGAAGTAGAAGGCCAGGCTGGACCGCATTAAGACCACCTCAGAAACTTTAAAAAAAGAGATAGTGGTCAAGGTCATAGCTCACTAGAAGAGCATTGACCTAGCACACACAAGGCTGTGGGTTCAGTCAGCAACAGAAACAGTTAGAAGGGAAGGAAGAAAGGGAGGGAGGAAAGGTAGATTAGCTGAGTCTACATAACCAAGCCAGCAGACGAGGCCAGCAATGAGACTGAGGAAACTGCAAGACAGCTGGGTGAGAACTGACTATGGTGCTTCCTCTCTCTCATAGTTCAGCCTTCCCCTGATATTTGGCTCTGAGTCTCATTTAATACAAACTGAATTCATGCAACTACACCCTTTCTTTTTCCATTAGAGCTAAGAGGGAGGCTTAGAGCCCCTTCTACTTCAGCAGTATGGAAGGTACACTGTGTGTCTTTCTTGGCTGGAGTCATGGGTAGCCTTCAGCGTATCCCACAGAGCTTGCCTGCAGAGCCAGGACACTGGTGCTCATATATGGGCCTCAGCACCTGCTCATTTGAACCCTTGTATTTTCAGCAAGCTGCCTTATGACGTCACCACAGAGCAAGCCCTGACATACCCGGAGGTGAAGAATAAACTGGAGGCATCTATTGAAAACTTGAGGAAGGTCACGGACAAAGTCCTAGGTTCCATCATCTCTTCCCTCGATCTGCTGCCGTAAGTGGATTCAGAGCAACTTTAGCAGTCTTTGCTGAAGTTCTTGAAATATTACCTAAGCCCTGGGATAAAGAGAGGCAGTTTCTCTTGTGTTGTGTTTGCCATTTAAAATGATGATCTAGAGCCAGGATTGATGATTCTGGATATGAGACCATGCTGGACCATATAGCAAGACTCTTAAAAAAAAAAAAAAAAACCAGAAATACAAGGTGGCTTACTCAAATGATTTTAGTTCATACCTGCCCTCTAAAGAAGGAGAGGTCATGGCCACAAACAGTGCTCAGGAGCTAGCATCAGCAGAAGCCATGTGATTCCATTGCATCTCACTTTATGTTGAATTTTTAGAAAAACTGTGGAGCTTTGGTTGACTGGAACAATTGCCATGCTTCTAGCTCACGTAGCCTTTTCCATTCCTCTTTCTTTTGTCATCTGTCCACATGTAGTTATGGACTGAGGTATATAGCCAAAGTCCTGAAGAACTCGATCCGGGAGAAATTCCCCGATGCCACGGAAGAAGAGCTGTTAAAGGTAGATTCTGAAGGGTGACCAACACAGCTTCTGGGGGGTGGGTTCTGAACTGGAGTTAGCAACAGACGGTTGTGTGATGTTCTTCCTATATGTGACTATAGATATAGATCTTCTGTGTTTAATGACTGTTGAAATTATCTGTTGAGGCTAATTTAGAAACTTCACACATTATTGCAACCCTCGGTTTTAGAACATTTGGGGGTCATATGCCTATTTTTCACCAAAAAGAACTGTGTGACATATAGTGTTGGTAGGTGGTTATATTCCCCTCCGATATCTAATACTTTGTAAAGGAGTCATGTCAAGTCCATTGGGTAAAGAAATTCACCATCAAGCCTGTCAACCTAAGTTTGACCCCTAGGACACATGTGGTAGAAAAACAGAATCCGCTCCCACAGGTCATCCTCTGACTTCTTCGACATGTGCACCATGACATGTGTGCATATACACACAAATGAGTAATGCAATTCTTAACATTTTTAATACTAAGAAAGATTTGTGTCTAACAATGAGAAATGTAAATGCAAAAAAAGAAAAAGAATGCATACTTAAAGATAAAAAGCAGCCAGAGCTCATTGTCTCTTGGGCATGTCCTTTTTGCTATCATCCTGCAGATTGTTGGAAACCTCCTTTACTACCGATACATGAACCCAGCCATTGTGGCTCCAGATGGCTTTGACATAATTGACATGACAGCTGGAGGTCAGATCAATTCTGACCAGAGGAGAAACCTGGGCTCTGTGGCAAAGGTTCTTCAACATGCAGCCTCCAACAAGCTGTTTGAGGGAGAGAACGAACATCTGTCATCAATGAACAATTATTTATCCGAAACCTATCAGGAATTCAGGTGAGCAGGTCCATTCCTTTTAAAGGAATACATGGGAAGATGGACAAGAGTGACATGGTCCACGAAGGGGATGGGAACCTCACATGGCTGTGTGCCTTCCAGCTGCTGCCCCTGGGAGACTGAAGGGCAGGAACAGGCCAGATGGCTCAGGCCTGCTCTTCCCACCCCACCCCCTCCACCCTGCTACATTGAGTCCTTCCTGTTGTAGGGTTTAGGCTTCTGATGAAATGTTCCCCTTATGTGGGATATACTCAGTATTTAGAATGAAACACTCCACTGATTAGTTTTGTTGAACCTAAAAAGGTAGCTTTGTTTCTTTTTCCAAATTGTTTTCCACTAGGGAAGAATTTGCCTTATCTGCAACAATGGTAGGAAATGATGTGGTTTTTTTGGAAACCTTGGGGAAACCCCAGCTTTTGTATTTGAGATGATCCGGTGGGAATACACTCTGCACTCTCCCTAAGCCTTTCTCCATTTCACGCATTCTGGTTCATTCTGGTGCCTTCACTTTCTTCTTGTCAATAACCATCCCACGAGGACGGGGGAGTGAGCAGTCCACAGGCACGCACATCTGGGAACCCCAAGCAGACCCTTCCATCTTGGCTTGTGTTGGCGTTCTTGTCTGCAGTAGGTTATAGATTATGTGACATCAGTGTGACCTCTCTTAGCCACACATGGAAAGGGACTTCCCATTCTTCATTTCCTCCAGGTTCACCACCTGCCTGCTACTTCATATCTCTGTGTGGCAACTGTACCATTTATGAGAAAGTTATTTCAAATCCTCTCATGGTGGAAAGTTTTGACTTCTTAAGCTGATTTTTGCTTCTTCTCACTAATGGGAAGCAAAGACCTTTCTTTTTCTTCATTCATTTGAGACAGGGTCACCCTATGTAGCCTTGGCTGGCCTGGAACTCACTATGGGATCAGGCTAGGCCTCCAACTCCAAGGTCTCCCTTGGAGTGCTAGGAATAAAGGCTACACCTGGCTCCTTTTTCCCAGTTACCACTGCCAATCTCCTGTTCTCCAAGACTACCCTCATAAGTACATATGTATCCTCTTTTACTCATATTTATTCTGGTATTTATTCTCTTTATTCCTCAGCACCCCATAAACAATAATAGGCAAGACCTCACAGGAAGATGTATTGTCACTGGGGAGCATAACACCCTAAAACATGGCTCCTCACCTAGCCCAGGGCTGGGAAGGGAGAAGTCATCAGAGGCCTTAGGGGCCCTAGAGACATGTTACCCATTATTGCTGGCATAAAAACACTTGAAACTGTATGGAATAAAACACACACATATGCATATATATTACACACATTTTATATATATATATATATATGTATACATATATATAACATACACTTACACTGGGCAAAGGTCTGTCTCTTGGTTAAAACCTACCAAGACCTTCTAAACTATAATCTCAGACACTTGTTTTTTTCTTTGTCATCTCTCTGTCTTTTTAGCTCTAGCTCTAGTTTAAAATAAGAGACTTCTTATGAGTCCCAGGGCATTTTTGACATTCGCATTTTAGCTGAAACAGCCTTTCCCTTGGCCAGGCACCACTGTTAGATCTAGTAAGAAAGAGGAGGCTTAGCTCTCATTTTTGTTAAACTGGCATCAGACCCTTCAGAAGGAGGTTAGGGTTTTGTAGACCCAGGAGCTTGTGTCATTTAGGGTAACTGATTTACTGAATTGTTTTTGGAATTACATTCTCTATAAAACTTAATTCTCAGGTGAGGAATCATTTGACTTGGGACTCAGGATATAGCTCAGTGGTGCAGCATGGGCTGAGTGTGTGCCAAGTCCTGGCATCAGTCTTCAGCATGCAAGTGTGTGCACACCATGCACATGGCAGAAAGATTGACACTGGATGTCTTCTGTCACTTTTTACTTCAGTTCTGAGGTGTGGCCTTTCACTGAACCTGAAACTCATCTCTTTGGGTAGCCAATGAGCTGCCAGGATCTGCCTGTCTCTGCCTTTATCCCCAGAAATACAATGTCAGGCACACACCACCACACCTTGCTTTTTTATGTGGGTGCTTGAGATGCAAACCCTGTTGTTTATGCCTCACACATTAGGCCATCTTCCCAACATCAAGAAATGCATCTTCATTGACCTTTCAGAGGTCATTTTTAAAGTTATAGCATTGTTAAGAAATACTGCCTAGGTTTAATCATGCTGGGTCATGGGGCCCAAGGCCCACACTTATCTCTCTTCCTATTTGAGGACTAGTTTCAGGTTCAGTGTCCAGAAGCATGGACAAACACTAACATGAAGAGTCACCCTGGAAGAAGCCATAGCAAGTGCCCCAAGGTAGAGATGGAGGGGAGTGCTTAGCCATCATTCCAAAACTCATCTTCGTAAAGCTGTTCCACTTACAAATTTGACTATCTTAACACCTCTTTTCCCTGCGTTTAGGAAATATTTCCAAGAAGCATGTGATGTCCATGAACCAGAAGAGAAATTTAATATGGACAAATACACAGACTTGGTGACCGTCAGCAAACCCGTCATTTATATTTCAATCGAAGAAATCATCAATACGCATTTAGTAAGTGGGGTCAAGAAGGGGTCCTAACTGGACTTGCAATAGCTTGTGCTCGTGTGTATTTTAAAGCCCAGTTGCTCCCAGTTAACTTTTGCAATGAAAGATGGTGCAGGCTCAGTTTAAACCCCGGACCACACAAGCCCTGGTTTTGCTCACCCACCCGAGCTGTGCTGCCTAGACCCACCTGCTTCTGTCCCTTCAGAGTGCTGTCAGCTTCTGTGGCCATTTTCTGGGAAACAGAGACCGTTCTTTATCTTCTGATGCTTGGATATGCATCACCTAATCTTAGCCAAAAGGCCGGGAAAGGATGTGCTGCTGGGGATGGGGGTGGGGGGAGAGGAACAGGCTATGTGGGCAGATAAGGGGCTGCCTCCTGCAAGATGGGCTGTCATTGTTCTAAAACCAGGTTTCTTAGAATTTCAGTCTGTGCTGTGTCATGGTGCCTGTGTCTAGTTCTTATGCAAACAGCAGCAGCAGCAACCACCAGCACTCCACAGTGACACCAGAAGAAGTGGGAAGCCTACGGTGGCTTTACCACCCTTTACTACTGTAAAGAGAAGTCAGGCACTGGAAGCTATACTGATAATTGGAACTTATTTTGCTTTTAAATGCAATTGAAATTAAGGTTTGTGGAATTTTTAATTGTTTTTTTTTTTTTTCAAGGCAAGAGTCTCACTAGGTAGCTCTAACTGGATTCAAGGTCCTCCTGTCTCTCTTCTCTCTGTTGCGTGCACACAATCATGTACTACTGCACTGTACCACAGCCTCCCTCACCTACTTCACCTGGAATATTATTTATTTACCTTTTTTCTTTTTTGTGGTGCTGGGTGGTAAAATAGTACTACTTCACTCTGTAGCCCAGACTTAGACCTAGAAGTTACTATGTAGCTCCCAAGTGAAAAGATTACAGATATGAGCTGCCATGCTCAGCTTGGAATTAGGTTTTAGAATTTTGAAATTGAATTAGGTAACTTTTTCTCAAACAATGTTAAACTTTTGTAGTCAAAACTGGGTCCTGGGGATGGTTTAGAAATATATCTCAGACCACCAAGATCTAAACATGCATCCTAATGATCCCACGGGATTCAGATCTATACCAAAGTTCTAGAGATCTACATATTTCAGGGAAGAATAAATCCAATTGTCCAATTTTGGATTGTACTTATCACCAGGGGGATACATCTCAAATACCTACATTTCAAAAGACATGTAAGCGGTGAGTGTTACAACTCTGGGGCAGGGGTGAGAGGTATCTGACTGTTAGGGAGGTCAGGCTATACCTGGGGCTGACAGCACAGTTCTGATGGCTGGAGCGGCAATGGGACAGCTCAGCTCTGGAGGGAAAGGTATCCTGAGGTATATACCTCAGCCCACCTAGACTTTGCGCAAACCAGCTGCTGGGAAGTCCAGCCTTCATCATTAAGAACTTCCACAGCTCGGATGTGGGTTTGGAGGAAAGAGGGATCCAGTTTTGACTTTTGTGTTACAAGGTTGGAACAAGGAACTGACATGTGCCCCAAGCTCTCAATATGACCGATTAAATGAGTTGATCAACCTTTTGTTCTGTAGATCCCTTGAGCAATAGCAAAACTTTCCAGCAATGAATTTCTTACAAAAATAACTTTCTAATGAACAAGAAAGCATATGCTTTTTGGTCCTGACCCATTTGACTCTCTGGTGGTACTTTATCCATCTCAAATAAATATGATCATCTTGGTCACATGACTCTGAGAAGGAATGTTCAAATACAGAAGTAGTGATACATTCCCTTTGAGAGTGAGGTTTTTCTCCTGGGTGGCAGAGAGAAAATGTTGCTGTACTCATTTAGATTGCTGGGCTTTAAAGAAAAATAGTCCTTTCTCATGCTAACAAGAATTAAAAAGACAGCAAAGTCCTGGGAACAGGGCTTGTGACTGACTTGAAGTTGCTTTGTGCTGGATTGGGAACAGATGGAATGGGACACTGTGTCACAGACAGAGTCCATCCTGTCTGCTGTCTGAGTGTGGAGGCGTCTGAGCAGACACAACCCATCAGCTGCCAGGCCTGCCAAACCCATAAACCCATGGCTGTTTGCTTCATACCGGCTCTGAGAAACAGAACTTCAGCATCAGCTCTTAAGACAGACTTTTTCAGAAGATGATTTACATTCTCTAATTAACAGAATAAAGGATAGACACTGGTTGCCTATAATAAATTCTCCTTTTCAAAGACAGCAGTCAAATCAGCTGGCCTGTCTCTGAAGAGATTGAGAACATAAATTCACCACCCTGTGGATTTTTTTCTCTAACCCTCCCATACACACACACACACACACACACACACACACACACACACAAAGCACACTTCAAGAGTCTGCCCTTCTGTCTTTATCTCTTCTCTGTCCATGTCTTTCTTTGAATTAACTCACTTTTAAAAGAGCAATGCGGGGGCTGGAGAGATGGCTCAGCGGTTAAGAGCACCATCTGCTCTTCCAGAGGACCCGGGTTCGATTCCCAGCACCCACATGGCAGCTAACAACTGTCTGTAGTTCCAGTTCCAGGCAAACACCAAGGCAAATAAATAAATAAATAAAGTTTAAAAAAAAAAAACAAAAAAAACAAAAAAAACAAAAATAAAAGAGCAATGCATATTAATTTGCTTTAAAACTAAGTATGTTTATCATGAGAAAGTAGTATGTCTTGTCATGAACAGACACTTAGAAAAAATGAGTATGACAGAGCTAGGGACCCAGCCCCATGGGTAGTCGAGCCCCGTGGGTAGTACTTGCCTAGAACACTCAGAGCTCCAGCATAACATAAATGGAATGCTCGGGAAAGTCGAGCAAGGGGATCAGAACTTTTTCAGACTGCATACTGAGTTCAAGGCCAGCCTGTGCCACATGAGACTCTGTCTTTAGGAAAATAAATCCAGTGAACACAGGTTGGGTGCATTCCTTCCCTTGCCTTGAAACTCTGTATCTGAGGCTACTCTGCAGTAAAACTCTAGTTAACTCCTAGTATGGTAATATAAGTCCATAACCCCAGTACTAGGAAAGCCAAGGCAAGACAATAGTACCAGACTTGCCAGCACTACAAATATATTTCTAAAAGAGAAAAGGAGAAGGAAGGAGGAAGAGGAGGAGGGATAGGAGGGAAAGGAGGAGGCAGAGGAGGAGGAATGCCTACACAGTTGGCAAGTGTCTGGAAACTGTTGAGAAAATTCAGCATTAGATAACTGTTCCAGCTGGGTGCAGTGGCACACAATGTTAATTCCAGCACTCAGGAGTCAGAGGTTGGTCGATTACTCATTGTGAGTTCAAGGTCAGCCTGGTCTACATAGCAAGGCTACCTAGAGAGAAAACTGGCTCAAAAATAAATTATATGTGTGTGTGTGTGTGTGTGTGTGTGTGAGAGAGAGAGAGAGAGAGAGAGAGAGAGAGAGAGAGAGAGAGAGAGAGAGAGAGGAGAGGAGAGAGAGGAGAGAGAGACTGGCTCAACCTTTCACAAGCTCAAGACAAGTGACTGTCTCCTGTCCCGGGGTGCCAATAGCCTAGAAACACTGTTTCAACTTATCCAACTTAAAAGCAGATGTATCTATTGTCCTTCCTGGTT